>OMNZ01049564.1:4490-22216 GCA_900303255.1 Lesueurigobius sanzi | reverse complement strand
ATGTATGTGTGTATGTGTGTATGTGTGTATGTGTGTATGTGTGTATGTGTGTATGTGTGTATGTATATGTATATGTGTGTGTGTGTATATATGTATATATATATGTATATATGTATATATATATGTATACAAAGCTAGTATTGAATCTGTGTTAAGGTATGGAATTGTGAACTGGTTTGGTAACTTAACTGTGAAATATAAGACACAAATAAAATCATGGGGATGTCCACTCTATGCAGGATATCTTTGATCAGTCTACACTAACCCAAATTTCTCCTTTGGGAGACAAATAATAAAATGAATCCTGAATGACTTCATCGTCAGGCCCTTTATTAATTATGAAACATAATTTATTATGTTTCATTATATTTATACACATTTCTGTGATATCTCAATTGTTATTCATCATTAGCCTTTGGACATACTGTATTATAAGGCCTTTGGACACGTATCTGACTTAAAAGCAGAAAACTTAACCAAAATGATTTAGCATTAGCTCAGGTACATACTTCAACACACTATTCTTATCTTGGGTAAAATCTCAAAAGATCTGTATATTTATTCATATTTTTTTTCTTGCCGCAGAGGAGGGTCTAAGACGGGGGATGCCTTAGGCTTGTTTTGTTTAGATTATTATATTTGTTTGACATTACATCTGTTTGTGACATTTTATTTTGACCCTGGTTTCACTGTTTTGGTGTCTGGTTGAATTGATGGTTAATACTAATGGCTATAGGGAAAATGCTTTGAGCAGTCTAATACATAGTGAAAAGAAACTGCCTCGTTAACTGTCTGCATACATTAGTATCAAATGACATTTCTCCTTATTCCTGTGCTCCTCATTCTCTCTACACACAAAGGAAAAGTACTGCTTGATGAACCTGCTCAGATAAAAACTCGTCCCATTGGTCAAAGTTATTGCAATGGGGATTCTGTTTGTCTCATTATTTTGGATTACTTGCATTCATTCAATTTTGATTTTGTTTTCAGGGCTTCCTGGGTGTAATGCCTTGGTCATGATGTGGCTGTCATGTAGAAGCACACGCCCAGGTGATCAGAGAGGGAGAGCCTGGTCGTCAGCCTTTAAAACAGGAATTCCCTTCAGACTTTCATCCAGTAATAGCTCAGAGATGGTTTCCCTCAGGAGCCTTCTGCCTTAGTGTCATTCTGCATTATTGGTAAGTTATTAACCTTTTAAACCATCATGGCTCAGTATATTTATACGGCATAAAGCAAAAATAGATTTTGAACTAACCACAAATGTTTTTCTTTTTTTGTGTATAGCTCGTGTTCATTTCTTCCACTCTGGCTTCCTCTGGAGCTCCCTGGTTTCCTTGTCACCTATCTTGGGATGTTGGTGTTGTTCCCTGGCTGTTGCCGTGGAAATCAATGGACGCTTTTAATAGACCATTTCAGAAACAATCTCCAAATGTTGTGTCAAGTTAAACAAGATCAGGCGCAGAGGTGATACCCTATGCATCCTTAAGTTCTCGCTTAGACGCAAAGCTTTTGTTTTATATTGTGACTTTAGCTATAATCACTTGAAGGTTTAGAATTTGGCTACTGTTTTAAATGTAATCTGTCAAAATTGTAAGTAAGATCTAATGGTGTAATATGCTCCTTTTAGGTGTGGTGTGGTTCAACTTCCTGGTTCACATCAGATGACGACGCCACTACAGAAACTATAGATCTTCATCTTCCTCTGGCCCAACCTGGCCTGCCTCAGAGTTTTTGCGTTTTGCACAAAACCTTCTTATTTCCTGCAGAGTTGTAATCATGAGGCACATACATGTGGAGTTGGCCCACAAAAAGGCTGCATTAGATCTTCCAGCGCACGAGGGGGACCTGCCTCCTTCCACATCCCCTACTCAGGGCATAGACCCTGGGCTCAGATCTGGGGCTTCCAGGCACTATGGTCAGGAAGAGCTTCGACTCCAAAAGGTGTACCAGCTCTCCATCTTCTCCCAGCTGGGGGGATTTTCTACCTCCACTGAATCCCACAGCCGTATGGGTGTGAAGAGGGGCCAGGAGGAACCTCATTTGACTCATAAGCGGCCCCACCTGGCCGACCCCACTGACGTGGAGGGGATTGACGATGGTCCTCTTTGTGGGCCTGTCCCTGGCTGGGGAAATGGGTCAGTGGCTCCTAGCTCGGTCTATCCATGCACACAAATCGAGTCTGAAGGAGGGCGATCTCCCAGGTCTCCTTCAATGTCACCCAATTATAACTCTCACCGGGCCACCCAGCACAATCATGACAGACCTGCCCTAGAACCATTTGCTCCACTCTCACCGAAGCCTCCCCCCATGACTGACCAAGGTTTATCACTGGGGAACTCTAGGACTGAGACTTCAAATGGGGCCCGCACCCCCTCTGTTTCCTTCAGTAGTCCTGGACATGATAGCTGTAGTAATGGCTCAGGTGGAGGCGGTTATCCCTATGATATGTCCACATATGAAAGTCCCAGTCCAGCCAGCCCCACCAGCCCCCCTGGCCCTTTCTCCCCTCCTCATCACACAGAGCTGCAGGAGCCAGGCGAGGCCACAGAGTGGGACGTTGCGGTAGAGTCGTCTCCACCTGAGCGCAGTGCCACACAGACAGCCTCATACTCCAAAGGCCTTCCCTCCTCAGAGAAGACACCCAGCAGTGGCCATCGCTGGTCAAATGGAGGACACCATCCTGCCAAAAAGAGGCTGCTGTCGCCCAATGACACCGGTGAGTCCTGTTCGGAAGACGAGGGTCCCTCCACCTCCAAGAGGAGTAGACTATCTCTGCTAACTCAAGGACTGGGCCTGGACTCCTGTCGTAGCACTGATGCTAAAGCTGCCCCGTACTGGAATCACCTGCTACCCTCTGCACGGCCCAAAGTAAGTACACTTTTCAAATGGACAAAGAACAGTGTAACAATGAGTGGCTATAAAGAATAAATGTGGTGCCTAAGCAGCACAAATAGAGGTTATGCATGTGATGTCATAACACAGCAGCGAAATGAGTGGCAAGTTTGAATATTTGTTCAATGATTTGTCACTGAATTTACACAGTTGAAGATTGTATTTCTCTTTATATTTCATGTGCATAACCTCTATAGAGAAGCCAAGAGAACAGTGAGGCTCACACTAACTCATGATGTCACTGCACCAGAACAGGCCGAGTAACTCCAGAATAAAGCCCATTGAGGGGAGCACTATTGTTCCGTGGTTAGAGTGGGTTTATCTCTAACACTTGCGCACAAATGCCCATATACACACACCAGCGTCCAGGCTGCTTGAAATGTTTCTGGAAATGTATCCATATGTGAACATCTAAAGACCAGAAAGGGCTGTGGGCAGGCACCTGTAGTTGTGGCACAGTTGAGATCTATTTTCAGAGAGGCAAGAGAATTAATTAGTGTACTGTGTATATAGGAAACTACTGTACTATAGGGACTAATGTATTTCTCTTGATTTGGTGATTACAAATAATGGAGACATGATTCTTTCCAAAACAAAAACAGATCAGCATGTATCAATGTACAGATCAATATTGTGTTTTGTATGAAGTTTGCTTCATGAGAAGATGAGTCGACGACGAGTTGCAGGTTCTCTAGAAATTTCATGAAAAAAGTTACCGTGACTAATATCTGTATGGTAGCTATGGGTGAGCCATTTGCTGTGAGTGAACTGTTAGGACTCAGTACTGGGCTAGCGGGGATGGGAAGTGCAGGCAACTTAAACGAAGGTATTTCGAGTCCAGTAAGTAGGAAAGAAATCGTTATAGAAATAAAGCCATAACGTATGCTTTGTTTGATGTTGTTTCTTCATTTGTTCAGGAAGCTACAGACTGTACAAGACCAGGAAGGAGGCTAAAGAACGGAATCCGACTGAAAAGGTGAGCCCCGTCATTACTCTACTACAACATCATGGATACATAGGATATAATGTAAAGCCTCAGTGTCTGGACTGAAGTGAGACGCTTGAGTGTGGACTGTAATATGTGTAATTGACCCACTAACCACTGGTCTGTTTTGGGTGATAATCAGCCGGCAGTTGCGCAGCAGCAGACATGCAGACTCTCGACGGTCCACGCGCTCCTCTGGGCTCACTTCCTCAATCAGCAGGTCACTATTGGGCAACTTTGAGGTAAGACATGATTTTTATTGAATCACCCACAAACATAACAATATATGTTGATGATTTAAACCAGTGGTAAAGCGTCGTGACTCATCATCACCCTTATGACAAGCCACGACCCAAATAACAATGGAATAATGGAAACTATGGTATTTTCCATACAATTATTGTGGAATAAGCCTGAAATAAGCCTATTTAAACAGACAAAACTGTAAAAAATCATCTATAAATGTATCTAGATATAAGTAGCCTATACAGTATATCTGTGTAGGTTCTCAGTCGAGTTGTCCATCGTAGGCAAAGATTTTTCAGTCTTCATCTGTACTCTGTAGTTGAAGTGTCGGACGTTTCGTATCTTAGTCCTAAGATCGTCCTCAGCCAATAAAGACAACACGTTCGTGGGTCTCATAAGACCCTTAAGGACTACTGGGCGGAGCAGGGCCATAGGGAGGTGTCAACAGCCTTAGAAGTTAGCCCAGGTTGAGACAATAGAGAGGTAACAAGCCCTATTAAGTATGAATAGGCTAAGATGTTTTCCAACCTTTAGCACTAAGAGAGGAGGGACTTAGAGGTTAACTCCTCCTTCTGGTTTACTCTTTAAGAGACCCATGAACGTGTTTAAGTCTTTATTCGCTGATGATGATATGTATAGGCTAGTTCATAGGCAAAGATTCTTCAGTCTTCATCTCACTTTGCACTTTAAATGAGATAATGAAGCTCAATTGACTTGAAATAACAGGTTTGTTTCTTATTTTAATTACTACAAAACTTCCAGTGGCAGAATGACTCGAATGAAGGCCACGTTTGGGTCCTGACCCACCAATTGGGAACCACTGATTTAAACAGCCTTGTGATGTTGTACAAATACCTGATGGCGTCTTTGTCATGCTGGTGCTAAAACGGTAACTATGACTCATTATATCTGTGTGTTGTGCTGTGTCCCAGGAGTCCATCTTAAAGGGGCGGTTCTCCCCTTCAGGCAGCATTGAAGGATTCACAGCAGAGCTTGGTGCCAGCGGCTCGTACTGTCCACAGCACGTCACACTGCCTGTACAGGTCACCTACTACGACATCTCTGAGCACAGCGCACCCTCACCCTTTCTGGTTAGTCTCCATTGCTCTGAAAGATTTGTGTAAATACATCTAAAATGAAACTTTGCTTCATTTTAGATTTGTTTTGTAATTGACCTGCAACTGTTTTCTATATTGTTTGAACATGCCAAAGATTCAACCAAATTGTTTACCTCGGAGGGAGCGAGGCATTGGAGAAATAGATGTAAAATAGATCATTTTAAGATCCATGATTAATTATCGTTCACTTGTGCAAAGAAATACTCTTTACAAATGTGAGCATCCCTTCACGGGTCAAATAAAATCCCTCGAAGGGCTGAGTTTGGTGCAGGGGCCGCACTTTGAGCACTAGGAGCTTGGGTTTAACTAACAATCAGGACTATGGGGAAAACTGCCTTTTTGTTAGACACTAAAAGTAATTTCTTTTCAGGGGGTGGTATCCCTCGAGCCTCTGGGAAAGAAAGGATACAGCATACCAAAAGCAGGGACCATTCAAGTGGTAAGTCATTGCGTTGAATTACATCATGGCAACCACTTACCTCTATGAGACAAGCTGCACTTCTCGACAATGTACTTTTTTCTCATACGAGTTGTGTTTGCAGACCTTATTTAACCCAAACAAAACTGTGGTGAAGATGTTCTTGGTGACCTATAACTTCAGTGACATGCCAATCAATCACATGACCTTCCTACGCCACCGCATCTTCCTGATGCCTGTGGAGGAGGCGGTCGATGGCAAAGGAGAGGCCTCACCTGGAGCGGTGACCGATAGGAAGAAAATCCTCTGCTATCTAATACATCTCAGGTAATACTGGCTTGCTGCATGAAGTAATACATACAGTACACTATGCCCACACACGGGAGATGGGAATAGGGTTAACCAAATTTAGTTTATTTGAGCTGTTTGCATTCTTGTATTCTTACAGAATTCACAGTATCACAATAGAGGCTCAAAAGGAGTAGGCAGAAGCAAGGAAGCTTATGTGCGCCTACCCCTTATTCAATATAATCAAGACTTGTGGAAGTAAAGCAGCTTCTCATATACCTTTCATGTACTGTTTGTCATTACTTTGCACTATTGTGTAGTATTATTGTCCATATCTAGGCAGAACACTAGTGGTGGGATTTATGGCTCTTTACAGGGAGCCGAGTCTTTGGGATCCATTTGTTTCAATGAACCGTTCAAAATACCGGCTCTTTTTTACTGTATATTGTGTTTTTTTGTTTTTTTTTATGATGCAGCTAAAACATCACATTATGAGCACTTTTTTATTAAAAATACCCAAAAGGGCTAAAACGGGACTAAACCAGGCTTAAACCAGGACTAAAACTGGACTAAACCAAATGTAAAACTGGGCTAAACTAGGACTGAACCAGTACTAAAATTGGACTAAACCACGTCTACATCTGGACTAGACCGGGACTAAAACTGAGCTAAACTAGTGAGGAACTGGGACTAAAACAGGGCTAAAGCGGGACAAAAACTGGACTAGACCTAGAGCTAAATCATGGTTAAACCAGACGAAACCAAATGATGATGGAGATGTGTTTGTGAATCCAATTTGGTGCCACAGTCAATGAAAAAAATCTACATCTGTGATTTTTGTCACCTTTTCTGCTGCTGTGCTGATTCTGGAGTGATTTAGTGTAAATGTACTTCAAATTGCCTGAAAAATAAGATCCAGCTCTTTTCACAAATGAGATCCAGTTGGAACCTTTCGCCTTAAAGAGCCGCTCAAAAGAGTCATGTCATCGTTAACTTGCAATTGGCGGCACTGACAAGGGAATAGCTTTTATTTATTTCCAATTATTTCTTAAAATGGATGATTATTAAAGCTACAATAAGCACCTCCATATGATCAGTAGGTGTCACCCCCCTCTCCCATCATCTCCCTCAGCCACGCCTCTTGCTCCACCTTCACACGCCGCCCTGATGATGCTTTCAGGGTGCAAAGGGAAAACACATTCATCTTGACACACATTTACCAGCAGAATAAATAATATAGCAAAGTATATTAACGTACTGATTGTTACAACCCAGCTCAGCGAGGGTAAGGGAAGTCACAAAAAAATCAAGATGTAAAGTGGTTGAATAAAGTTAGGAGTTAATAAAAGGATTGTAAAAGGTAAATTTAACAAAAAGGGAAACAAAAGAAACAAATTTACAAGTTAGAACAAAACTAAAAAGCAAAGGTTGCAAACAAAAGTCAAGAAAACAAAGCACACAAAAGAACAAACAAAGTACTTACAAAATTAGGCCTAACAAATGTTCCACAACAAAACAAACGAGTGTCACTCAATTCCAAGCCACAAAGTGAACATCCCAAAGAGCGACACGACGAATGGCGTACTGGCCACTAGGGCTGGGTATTGCCAACAACTTTGCGATATGATACATATCCCGATACAGGGTCCACGATGTGATACGTATCGCGATACAGGGTCCACTATACGATACATATCGCGATATAAGGTCCACGTTACGATACGTATTGCGTCCATAATACAATATATATTCCATAGAAACGGATGAAAAAGGATCTTATGAGTGTACTAAATATGTTTTTATCATGTTGAATGTGCTCAGCAAGTTAAACCTGCTATTGCAGTAGTTGGTGTGTCTGTTGTGATATGTTCTGAATTAGCCAAGGGGTAAAACAAGCATATAAAATGAATTGTATTCTTTGCGTATCACGATACAGGTGTCTTGCCACGATACACGTATTGTCAAGTACTACGCAACGATATATTGCTGATACGATATATTGAGTACACCCCTACTGGCCACAAAGGCCAGCAGCCAGGAACAGGAAACAGGTGTGTTCTTAAATAGGTGTGGCCCTTCCAGGTGAAGACACAGGGTTGGTCAATTACAAAACTGCTGCCCCAATCAGGAGGCACCAGGACCAATCCCAACGCAAATCCCGAAATCCTTGGCTGGTAACTTTGGTAACTGTCAAAAAGCAGATGTTTAGTCTTCATTTGTGGCTAATTTCTCTGTAATCCCTGGGTCAATCTACATGGGAAACTGGCAGATCCATGTCTCACCTACCCTGCTTCTTTTTTGTTTAGTTTGGGTAGCGTTAGTCATCAAAGTTAGAAGAGGAAAAAGTGTAAAGTTGAGTGAGTTGGGCAGCCACATTGTGATGCCAAGGCAACTCTGCAGCTCTAGTGGAATGTCAGTCTGCTGTGGTTAGACTTACAAGTTGTACATGGAAGAAAAATGTATGAACATATGAACAAAATAGCTGTATTTCTGGCCATTTGCATTTACAACCCTTTTAATTGATGTATTTTTGTTTTAGATTCCAGAGTTCCAAATCTGGGAAGATCTACTTGCACAATGATATCCGGCTGCTATTCTCCCGAAAATCCATCGAAGTGGACACGGGGATCCCATATGAGCTGAAATCTTTCACCGAGGTGCCAAAAAACCCCAAATACTCTCCCCGTGTTTGACATCAGCTTCACTTTTGAACTCCCAGCAACAGAGCAGCCACAGGGGGAAGGAGTGGACTGGAAAGACAGACGGCTTGATAGATTTGATGAAGACGCTATGAGATTCACACAAGAGCACAGAGAGAGAGAGAGTTTACTTATCTGAAAGTCCCCTTGTATTGCTTTTGTTTAAGACCATCACAAATGTTCCAGGACAAAAAGGAGTCCAAAAGGACCTTCATAACATCTGTAAAGGATAAAAGAATGCAAATAAGAGACTTGTGAAGACTCGTGCACAGCACATATGAAACCCTTCATGTCAGTGTTAACATGCATGCCTTGTGACTTTAAACACCTGGATTTCCTCTAGTGCCGCGTCACACTGTCCTTCAATCTGCCTGCTCCTCCAAACACATTTTAAAACACCTGGATGCACAATATTAGAAAAATGCAATCATTCTGGTGACATTTGCAGTACTGGACATGGCAATCTCAACTGAATACAAGCTTAATCCGGTGACAAACCACATCAAATGTATAATCATGACTGGTTTTAAACACACTTTTTTATCAAAGTATATTTTAAGTGACTTTTTAAATCGGATACAGTTGCTTGCAATACAAATATTGCTGATATTATAATAATAATCAGGGCCGGCCCAGCCTAAAAGGCAGACTATGCAGCTGCTTAGGGCCCCGAGACCACCAGGGGGCCCCCAATAGGTGTTGTGTGCCTCCATAAGTTTGTGTTTCCTCAAAATAACTAGTACACTGCAAACAGAAAATCAAGAAATAATAATAGTAATTTTCTTAAAATTCGTATGGCCTTGATGTGGGGTACGTCTTTCATGCTTAAATTAAGACAACTCAAGTAAATTAGTATTGTTTTTATCACATTTTCAGTGTGATTAGATATTTCTTCATCAAAACAGAATTCTTTGAATTGTCCAATTCAAATTGAACAATTAGACTGATTTCTTGTTTTCTTTTTGCAGTGTCGAGTCTGGTTGAAGGGTGGGGGGGATTGACTCCCCATCCCCATGACTCCGCTGAGGGCCCCGTGAATGCTTTGGCCGGCCCTGATAATAATCACTTTGCAACAATAAATGATTGCAGGGTCATACACTGCAAAAAGTGATCTCTTGATAGTAAAATTTGCTTGAATTCATAGTATTTCTCATTCTGGGTAATTTTAACTTGCCAAGTGAAATTATCTGCCAATGGAACAAGTATTTTCCTTTGAAATTAAGAAAAAACTATTTCTTGCACTAAAAATTAGATAATAAATCTAAATTAACTTCAAATGATATGCTTGTTCTTATATTATGTGCAAAAATACTTGTTCTGTTGGCAGATAATTTTACTTGGCAAGTCAAAATTACCCAAAATGAGGTAAAATATTATGAATTCAAGCAAATTTAACTTCATCAAAATATCCCTTTTTGCAGTGTAATTTGGAACAGATTTGGGATAATTACACAGAAAGCCAAAGTTTGCTTCAGAAGTCAAAACTGCACCAGTGCAATTGGACCAAGGTTGTGGATTATTATTGTTTATTTATTTTATCAGTTTTTGGCGATTTATTCTGCAGACCACTGTGATGGCTCACAAACGGTGCAACATGTAGCCAGACTGAGGGACACTGTGCTTGTTTTATAAGTTTAGCCTCTGATCATATAGCAGTATGATAATGGAGCAGAAAACAAAAACAAAATGTAGTATTTCTAATTTATGTTTTTCGCAAATGTCTTAATAATAAGCAATATGCTGCACAAAATAGAGTGTGTTCTTCAACAGACGAGCTTCTCTCTGTGGAGGTCCGGAGGCAGAGGAAGTGAAGACTTGAGAGTGAAGAGTTAATGGGGAGGGAGGTTGGGTATTTAAAATGGGATATGTATATTTAAAAGAATAAACTCTGCGACTGGCGAGTGAAACCTGTTTGCTGTTTTCATTTACAAATTGAATTTGGTGCATATTCTAACACTTGTTAATGTGTAGGGATGCACCGATACCGATACCAGTATCGGGTATCGGGCCGATACCACCTCCTTGTACTCGTACTCGTACTCATTAATGAGGCTCCGATACTAAGGGACCGATACCACATGCTCCTGGAGCTAAAATATCCAATATTATGCTAACAAGCAAGCTAGCAGAAGATAAAAAGAAACAACCATATCTCCAGCTGTAGGGAGGCTAAATGAGGCCAGTCTAGTTAAAATAATAAGTAACCATCTACATACTATTATATACAAATACAACACAGGCTATTTAACTTTTGGATATTAACAGTGTGTAGAATGAGGACATAAATATTTCCTATAATTTTCATCTTAAATGAAAATGGTGAGACCCAAAACACATCATTACACATGCTTATTACAAATATTATATTCAATTAAATAACTTTAACTGTATAATTCTGATCAAACTTCTCTTAAAAGTAATATTATAATTGATAAATGACTCCAGTAAATGGAAATGAGAACTAACCACTTTAACCCAGCTACAAAGATGTATGTTTGAAGAAAATGCCTTGTACTCGTATCGGTACTCGGTATCGGCAAGTACTCAAATCAAAGTACTCATACTCGTATCGGTTTGAGAAAAAGTGGTATCGGTGCATCCCTATTAATGTGTGACCACCATGAAAGATTTCTATTCTTCTCACACTGGAGAAGCACCCTCACAGCTCTTCTGGATCTGCCCGGTCTACAAAAACAGAGCCACGTTGTTAGTCTTGGGCAGCTAAGTGTGACAGTCCAGTACCAAGAAACTGCCCTTTATTCTTCAGGCTGAAAACTGTGGACATTCAATGTATTAGCCTGTAGCACCATGGGTATTATGCTTATTCCACTTTCCTAAGATGTTGAACTGATGAGCAGACTTTGGACTTTGGAAAAAGCATCTTAAAGACATGTGTTTTTTCATTCATGTGTGTGAGCAGATTCAGCTGCTCTGTGGACTCACATGGGTGTGACTAACTTGGTGAACTTGAACAAAAGAGCAAATTGACTTGATATGGCAGTTTGTTTTCACACAAATCTGGCTTTGTTTAATAAAAATGAATCCACCAACAAGAATAACTACTACAGATCAACATTAGTTACAACAGCAGTGCCAAATGTACAACAAGTAGCAGTCCAGGTCCATTTTGTAGCTGTTTTCCGCCAAAGTTCAGTTTTGGGGCCCCTGGTGTCCACAAGAAATATTACAGTTTGAAATCAACGCTTATAAGAAGTTTTATTTTTGAACTGGTGCTTCAGGTTTGGGTTATAGCATCATTTAATGCACAAGTAATGTTTATCTTATGCATGGTGTTCACATGTGCAGCGTTTCTACTCATTCTGTACAGATTTTAACAGTTATATCAGTCATATCAAACCTAAACCCAAATAGCAATACTCATGCTACTTATTTGAACATATCCAATCAGAAAACATTGAATACAATTTTGTTAAACCAAAGAGTCAAATCAAATCTCATACAAGTCAAGGCTGGTCATGTTTTTGTATCTGGCTTTACATGGACTTCACTCTAGTTACATACTGTGTGAGAGATGACTTATATCCTTAATTATTACACAGTAATAGTTACATTACAGTAGTTAGTGATAGTTAATGGGGAAATGCCATGAACATAAAATTCAGGAGTGACGTAGGTCTCGACTTGCTCTGTTCGGACTAAATGGCAATGGTCAGTGTGTGCGCAGCGCCCTCTATGGCCTGGTTCAGGACAGACAGGTGGAAGTGCACTTTGTCCCAGTCACTCTTCTGTCCTGATGACTCTGCTTTAGCGAAGGCATCAGCCAAACCGGGGAAGGTTGGCTTCCCAGCGCTGCTGGAGGTCCAGATGACATGTCTGGAAATGAGTAATCCAGGAAATGGCAAGATAATAATTTTATGAACATAAAATAAAATGTTATATTGGCACTGTGTTCTTCTAATTGCTGCACTAAAAGCTTTATTGTTATGTGGTTGTTTGTTATCAGCATTGTAAAGAATCTTAAAATGTAGGAAGTGATGCCTTCCCTGTGGTGACATGATATACTTGAATACTCTATCATGTCAGGACATTAAAAGCATGCACTTTCCATCTATTTGTCTTACCAAAGAGGTCAAAATACCTCTTTAGTCAAAAGCTGAAAATGAGGTAAAATGAGGGCCTTAAGGACAGTGATCTTACCTGAATGCATATTTATCTGGGAAAGCCAGTGGGTCTAAGAAAGCTCTGTCCAGTAGCATGAGTTGGTCGTTTATCATTCTGACTTTCAGGGGCCTAAAGAAATACACTTTGTAAACACAGTAATGATTTCAGCTTCTTTGCATGTGCAGACTTACGTTTCATTTTTCAGATCAGCTCTTTGAATGACTTCATCCAGTTGAGAAGCAGCCAAACGAAAACTGGCCACTGCATGTTTCAGGGGCTCTAAAGTGGAAAGGGCAGGGCATTTGGCATTTCTATTGGTATTCTTTTCTAGATTAAAGCATATATCAGTAGTTACCCAATGAGAACTTTTGTGTTTCCAGTTTTTCTTCATATTGTGTCACTGCTTCCCTCAGATAATCCTCTAATGTTTCAGCATAGTCACTGCAGTTAAATGGCAATAGCAGGCTGTCTGCCAATCGGATAAGGACATTCCCTGCCGTCCGTGCAATGGCCTGATGACTGGTGAAGCCTACAGAAAAAAAGATATGTACACATATATATACATATTGTAAAACATCTCAGATATGAAAGAGGAAAATATGCTGGTACACAATTTCTCATATATTCATTTATTAGCTCAATAGTCTTTTCTTGTTTTATCATTTCACATCCTAATTTGACCCATTATTATTTATAAAAAAATATATATATTATCCTAATAGAGTGTACACTTTCTGAATGAAACAGCTCACAGTGGATATAATGTAGAAATAAAGGAGAATAATTACTTACCAGGATCAATGTATTTGGAAGCATAGTCAAAGGTATCATATGCTGTGTGATACGCTGGATAAATCCTTGCCCTTGTTTTAGTCTGTCAAGAGCAAAAGCTGAATCAAACCTTGAACACTGCCTTAAGACAAACCATAATAACAATGTACCCGATCGTATGTGTATGAAAAGTCCACAGAAGTGACTCCCAGGTAGTGCACAAAAGCAGCATAGTCACTTCCTGCTCCTGTCAGATATCCAATTCTGCCAAAAATACATACACAACATTGTGAGTATTTACATTTGAGAGAAGCCTATTTCTAGGATGAACCGGAAATGAAAACCGCTAATGAGAGAGTCACATTACTTGGGGATGACACCATGAGTTGGACTGGTTTTGTTGGTGTATTTAATCCAGTTGTCGTACACTGATGTAGATTCCAATCCAGGTGCACTGACCTAATCAAATACCAGAACATAATTAGTTAATTATACTAAATATTTCATATTAAATATGGGCATGAACACTGTGAACACATAATTACCTGTTTAGTAGCAGTGAAGATAACATTCTGTATAGATGGCATCCCTGATGCTCTTAATGTAGCATTAGCTAAAATATTAAATGTAAAATGGGAATATGGTTAGCCCTTGGTTTAGTGTGTAACACAATGGCCTTTTAATAAGGATGTAGAAACTTACCAAAGACGGCAATATCCACATTGATGTAGGCAACAGTGCGCTCACTGAGCTTGGCAAAGTATTGCTAAATAACATAGATCAGAGTAAGAATCTGCCTTTGGTGTGTACTACAGTAATGTAAAGTTACCTCTGTGTATTCTGCAGATCCAATAAGACCAAACTCCTCTGCTCCCCAGCTCCCAAAAATAATAGATCTGCGTGGCCTCCACTTGCCTGCATAAGATTAGTGCAATGAATAGTGTGTGTTGTATATGACTTCAGTACAGTCTATTTACCTATTTACCTTGCTTTACCATCCTGCCCAGTACTCGGGTGATTTCTAGCATCACTGAAGTGCCACTGCTGGGATCAATGGCACCATGGACCCAGCTGTCTCTGTGATTGCCATAGATGACATACCGATCTACAAAAATAACACATACAGTATGTGGTACAAAGATTTGACTACTTAGATACTAGGGTTAATGGTCTTACCAGGTTCCACACTTCCTCTGATTACTCCCATAACATTGGAGGAGTTCTTCAATATATTATAGTTGTAAATGTCCAGTTTCACATCACTGAAAGAGTTCAAACGTATATACAGTAGGTCCTTTCCCATGTTCATGTATTTGTCTTTCGGTGAACCTATGGTACTTACGTATTTCATGTCTTGACACTCACCAGAGTCTGTTTACATGCACTTGAATATCCTGGTTATTAATGGGGATTTTAAGTATCCTGTTTTGGTATGTTAGTTAGTTTCCTTTATTAATCTCCAGGGAGAAATTTGTCTTGGAGCAGAGCAGCTGATCAAAGTTAAACATACACAGACACCATACAACACCGCATCACAAGTGCACATTAGTGAAAAGCACAAGAAACACACTCAAAAACCTGTGTGTTTGACACCTCTGAAGCACATTGTGACCCATGGTAGCAGACAAACAACAAACAAACTTTGATCAGCAGGAGCCCTGCTCCATGTTGCCAGCAGAGCAGCGCCATTGAGGTGGGAACACAATATCTGTGTTCTGGATAAGCCAGTATCCAGGCTATTAGAAAGCAGGATACTCTCACTGTGATATTCCCACAGTATCCAGGATACTGGGTCATGTAAACGGAGTATCCTGGTTTCTCACCATTGCTGACGTAAACTACGACAAATACAAAATTTCCCCACTGCGAGTGTTAAAGTGTATTTTTTCTAAAAATAAAAAAAAATTACACAGTTTACTTTATAAAACAACCACTTAATTGCCAGGATGTAACCCAGTGTCATCTGCCACAAACTGTCACTATGGCACTCAGCTGAACCACTTTCCACATCATCCGCTGAAGCTACGGCAGCGCTCTACAGTCTTCAGTGCTTCCTTAGACAGTTCTTGTCCCTCTTTTTAGAGAAATTGGTTAAAAAGCAATGTGACATAGCCCCGCCCCACTCTGGAGCCTTGTTTCCCATGTACAGGGAAATGAGTTTCCAGGTTTCTCTGAGCACATGTAAACATCCAGAATATAGCAATAACCAGGATACTCCAGCGCATGTAACACGCTCTTAAACACAGTTATGGTTTTATGATGAGATCAATCAGTAGCTTTTTACACTAGTTAACCTTAGGTTCTGTATAGTCTCTGCTCTGCAAAACTTTATCAGCTGAGTCCATAAAACAAGTGAATTGTTAAATCACAGTAAATCTTTAAAAGGTCAAAAGTGTTAGATAAGTGTACAGATTTTTACCTGTCTTTGAATGTGGATGTATTTTTAAATCCTGGTCCACCAAAGTTGTATTTGCATTTAAATGACCCTTGCCAGTCGTCTGGGGCCGCCTCACCATCCAAAGCACTGTGAGGACAGCTAGTTTAAATGCAATGTTCATTTTCTGCTTTAAGAACATGTCACAGAATTAACCAGATCAAAATGGAGGCATCCTCAAATCCAATTGGTTGTATTGGAATAGGAGGGAGGCCTGGGATGTCCTCCTCTGGAATTCTGTATGTGTGATCTTTAAAGCAAAAATGAATTCTGTAGTATGATAGACAATATAATAGAGAATATTTAACTCTTTTTGAACCATTCATTACCTTTCGCAGCCAGGTAGGGAGTGAGCAAGTCTCCATATAGAGTGTTAAAGCTGCCCCTCTCCACCCCAGAGGGAGGAAGGTACCACGAGTGAGGATATGTCTCATTCTGGTCAGACATAAGGCCATCGTTGATGTCATAAGGGTCGGTGTAGACAAGTACGCCCACGACACCATAGGGTGCAGCATTGATGGCCTTAAATACATTAGACGGCCAACATTGACAATTGTTTCCAAATTGAAGTGTGTTATATGTTACAGATGTAGTAATGAATGCTTTCAGCTGTATGGTGTACCTTGGCAGCTCTTCCTGCTCCTCCATATCTAGTGATAGCAATAGTGCCTCTTAGATCCACAGTCCGGTTTAGTTCCAAATAATCATCTGGTCTCCCGTAATTGGCATAAACCAGTTTTCCCTTCATAGCACAGAACAAATCATTAAGCATGTTGATAATGTGGAAGAGTAGCACCTCATCATCTAATTCTGATCAAACAATATAAGAAAGAAAGCAGAGATAAGTACACATTTTTATCAGAGCCCTAATGGTTTGTGACATGTATTTAATCTTCTATAATATAAACTAGTATTTTAGACACTGCAGACAATAATAAAAATATAAAAAGTTTACCTTGGGATTCCCAGGAGGTGAGTATGCCGCATATGGTTGCACCACATTAGGGTCCTCTTGGTCTGCAGTATAGCTTACTTCTTTTTCTCGAACAGTGTGTAGCACTACGTTTAGGGCATCCACTGAAATCAAAGGTATTACCAGCTCAGTACAAATGAGTTCATGAACAGATTCAACAGTCAGTACGACAAAGCCCCACTGACCTACGGTAACTTTGTTTGGTTTCTCGGGGTCTGGAAAGGACAGGAACACATTGTACTCCTCTCTCCAGGCGTCATCTAGACCGGTGTTTGGATCCTGCCACCTCTGCAGCATAATCTGGACCGTCCGCTCGTCTCCCTCTGTAGTGGCCATGTGAGGCACTTTGGTCAACTCTCTGGAGGACAGACAAAGAAACAACATCGAAACATTGTCTCAAATATCAAGTCAGTCCACAGAAAACATTGGACACATATTTGTTCTATTTTTACTCCCACAAAGGCATAAAAGACAATATACATTTTTGATGATTTAATTTGGCCTTTGAGATGGTGCTTACTTTTGTTAGAAGTGTCCACTTTGATTAATTTGCAACTGAATGGACTGTCAACCAAAACAGCTTTAACCTCGTATACCCTACAGGACCCAAATTTGGCACACTGGGGTTTAAGGGGTTAAAGGGACTATACCTGATTTTTATTTATTACAAACAATGAAGGAGGGAGCGAATAAATTCAATTGTTAGTTGGGGTCCAAGCACATTCCTAACCTTCCTCAAACATTTGTAAAATCCCATTTCTTCACAGAGATAAGTTTATA
>OMNZ01049556.1:4862-17748 GCA_900303255.1 Lesueurigobius sanzi | reverse complement strand
AGGGAAAAGCGGGAACGGTCCTCAGTCGGCTGTACATCTCCATCTCAAAGCCACCAAACATTCATTTGAGGACAGTGAGGTTAGGGTCTTATCGAAAGAAAGTGGATTCTTGGAGAGAGGAGTCAAAGAGGCCATTTTTGTTAAAAAGGAAAATCCAGCTATGAATCGCAATGGAGGACTCAGGTACAGATTGGACAAAATCTATGACAACTTACTGAGGCAGAAACCTATTGACAATAACAACCTGAGAGTGAAACCTATTGACAATAACAACCTGAGAGTAAAACCTATTGACAATAACAACCTGAGAGCGAAACCCTCAGTGTCATGTTAATGACCCGGGATTACTGGGCGAAGCAGGGCCATAGGGAAGTGTCAACGACTTAGAACTTAGCCCAGGGGAAACAATAGAGGGCTAACGAGCCATTTAAAGTACCTTTAGCACCAAGAGAGGAGGGACTTAGAGGTTAACTCCTCCTGCTGGTTCACCCTTAATAAATCCACAGCGTGCTCCAGGCTCCAGTAGCTGATGACGATCTTTGGACTAAGATCGAAACGTCCTACACTTCAACTACAGAGTACAGATGAAGACTGAAATTTTTTTGCCTACGATGGACAACTCCTGTATGACTGAGAACCTACACAAATGTAAAATAAAGGTGTTTTCAAGTGCTTAACCTTTTTTTTTGCTCTTTCACCTCCGCACTGAAGAACACATTTATTGTATATTTTTATTGTAAAACAAATGAACTAAGTAGATAAGTTAATTTGAAATACCTTGCTCTGCGAGTCAACAGCAGGATACATCACGTTCATCCAACCCTTAAATGTAGCCTGTAAAACACAAAAATTGGATATAATTTATTTAGTGTCAAATTTCTTGTGATTTAGAACAGAAGAGTGGATGAACTTTGGTGGGACCTCACGGCGCTGAGATGCAGAACAAACGCTAAGACCCAGATACAAGAACATTTGTCAGAAATTATAGATAATTCACCCTTTTTGCTTTGACTTTTCCCCCTGAAGGCTGCAACAGGTGCTCCTTCATCTCCTCAAGGCCACACCACGGGGCAAAACTGAACTTGGTTGCTGTGGTTACACTTTCCATTCGCACTCATCACCTCTACAAAATACACACATTCCCTATTCACCCCTCTCTCTCCGATACCTACTGTTTGCTATAAAATAAATGCCTCATAATAGAAAATTGGCTTCTTTATGCCCCCCTATATACATCTATTATAACCGGTGTTAGGTCATACAGTATATCTACAGTTGAAGACTTGAAACTTAAAACCGTATGTAAACTTATGAGCACAACTGTAAATATCTAATCAAAGTATTATTAAAAACATGTTTACGTGCTTACCACTTGCAAAAGTGCTACGTATCCCATCCCAACATTGTCAAAGTTGATTTTCGAAAGCTTCCAGCGAGTTTCATTTCCATTTCCATAATTTTCACACTCAGTTCTGTTGGTGACATCACTCGGGGAGAGGGTCTTGCCTGTGATCTTGTGCATGCAGTAATAGTACTTCCCTGCCAACAAGTTCACCCCCATGATGCTGAAGATGAGCCAGAAGATGAGACACACCAGCAGTACATTGAAGATGGACGGGATGGCTCCCAGTAAGGCATTGACCACAACCTGCACAGGCAAAGGAAATATTTTAGAATGGTTGTCTGTAAGGATAAACATGCAATAATACAACAAAATACTATAATAAAATGAATTGGTAAAATCAGGTAAACACACAAATGAATGTTCAGCATATCGGCTTAGGACATACAAAAGATTGCAGCACATACACACTGACAGCTATGTGGTCATACACACTGACAGCTATGTGGTCATACACACTGACAGCTATGTGGTCATACACACTGACAGCTATGTGGTCATACACACTGGCAGCTATGTGGTCAAAGAAGGATTGAATGAGGGAAAACACGTCTATGCATTTCATTCTGTTATGGTTTATTATATAAAAACGGAAATGAAAAAAAAAAACACCTTGTAGAGGCAGGAGGACTCAACAAAATGTGCTTACTGTAAACAAAAACATAAATAAATCATGTTAGGAATGTATGGAAATCCACGCGGAACAGGACGTGGTTTAGGTAAAGGATGTGTAACGTACACCTGCCCATTAGGGAATAGTTTTACTGTGTAAAAATACTTGATAGCTTCCCATGACCCACGATGCTCATCACTGCTCCTTCCACATGAGGGTATCCCACTATGCTAACACTGCCATCATGGATGTCAGTCAGTGCAATATGAAAAAGCTAATCAATCCATGCTGACTGAACACATGTAAAACTTACAGAAGGTTTTAGCATTTTAGACTGGAATTTAACAACCCAAGTAAAGACTGTTGCAAAAACAACATAAGGAGGGTATGACAAAGAGTAACTAAAGAGCACTGAGGCTTGAGGTGTCTCCCAGTTGGTATGGTGTCAGGGTTATGAGTCAGACTGCAGAATACCAAGCATTAAAGCCTTGAGCGAGAAGATAATTCAATCAATTAACAAACCTTCTAAACCTGTATCAACACTGGAAACGGGCGTGATAAACAGAAGAGTGACCATGTTACAAACCATTTTGTTTGCAGAAATGTGCATGTTTTAATACTTATAAACATAAAGCTGGACAGAGAGGATGAGGGAAAATGAGGGGTGCCTCATACATGCAACACAGCTGTGTTCATATTGATCCATGATCAGTCTGATTGCATGGTGTTGTGTTGCGTGTGAGAACGTTACAATAGGAGAAATGGATGAAGTGAAGGGCTCTTACCCTCATGCCCTCAAAGCGGGACAGGGCCCTCAGGGGCCTCAGCGCTCGCAGGGTCCTCAGGGACTTTATGGCCCCCAGTTCAGAATAGCCCATAGCATTGGCCGTCAAACTGACCAGCGACACCTGGAGCACACAACATACATGTTTTCATTCATGATGTGATGTTGGGTGAAGCAGGTTCAGAGTAACATTCCAAATGTGCTCACATCAACAATGAGGAAGTCCAGCCAGCACCAGGCGTTTGTGAAATACTTGGCAAATCCATAAGCGGTCCACTTTAGTAACATCTCCAGGATAAAGACATAGGTAAAGATTTTGTCTGTGAACTCCAACATTGTTTTAATGGTCTTCCTCTGTTCAATGTACACATCCTCGAGGGCCTGGGAAAGAATACACTTGTGTGATTTAAACATCAGAGAGTGACAAAAGTACTGAGAAATAATGAATGTAGTCAATACCAGGGCACCACTGCTGAGCAGGATCATGAAGATGATGAAGCTCTCGAACCAGGCGTGCTCCACGATCCGGAAACAGGTTTTACGCAGGGTCCACCACATCTTACACCAGCCCACCTCCACATTCACCTGACAGCACTTGAACTTCTTAACAAGGCCTGGCACAACAGCACAAGTCAACAGTCACATTATCTTTACCAAGAAACAGTGCAAGAGAACCACAATTAACACCATTATTATAAGTAAATGTCTCCATTGTGAGATCAATAAAGTCTTATCTTATCTACCAACAGAAGCTTTTTATGTAAAGGACTTTATAGGAAAATAATTACATTCAACGAAGCATGGGTCTGGCTCCATAAACTCTTCCAGTTCAAAGTCTAAGGACTCTCCTCTATCTCCAGCTGAGCCAAAGTCCACGGTGCTTCCTTCAGATGAGCTCAGCTGCCCATCATCTTCTTCTACATTCTGCAAAACAATCACAGCAAGACTTTAAAAGCAGACTAAATATAACATGATCTGCTAAACCCTGACAATGCTAGTTTTGCAGTGAACAATCAACAAAAATGGAAGAGAATAAATGCAATAAAAGTTCCTGTCTTTTTGTCATTATGTTGCACAATGTTCATGTCAGTAATCCAAAGGAACTATCTATTTGTTTGAATTTATTAAGGGAAAAGTATGGGCCAAACACACACTGAAGTTACTAATCTATATCGACATTGACACATTTACTACATCTGGAACTTACATCTGGAATTGTTTTAAAAATACAATAAAATGTAAACTGTAAAGCCCAGAAAGCGTCCGCCTGGCAGCGCAGGCAGCTGTTGTTGTGGAGCTTTCTGCAGGGTGTGTCTCCTAATAGCCGCTGGATGAGAAGCCTCAATGTCTTTCCTGGAGAATGTGAGAGCACTTGTCTGTCCCGGGAGCCACTAATGCAGTGCACACAATGATAGAAGCATGTAACACTTTCACCTCTACAATTTATGTTTCTATAACTGAGATTAAACATTTCTCTTTCTGAAATGAATATAATACAATAGGAAATACGAAAGAGTAAAAAGTCACATTAAACATTAATTCAGTCAGAGCTATTTAGTGATTTGAGGTTTCTGTAGCCCCATAAGAGAGCAGCAGCACTCAGACTGAGATGGCACATAATGTGCACATTGATAGTTTTCCTGTTTATACAGATTCTCGTTAACAGATTGCTGTATAGAATACAAGGCCATTTTGTCATGAACTGTGGGCTAATGCTTCAATCAGACAGCACTCAGAGTCACCATTATCTAACAAACAATACAACATTACAATGGCTTAAAAGGGACAATGCATGGACCTATTAACAAATGAATTTGAGATCATGTGAGTTTTGACTAACATACAGTAAGTGTAGCAACACATATTATAAAGATAGTACGCCTATCAATACTAAAATCATCAATTAGTTTGAATTGATCATAGATCATTCACAGGTTAAATCGTGATTTCAACATTGTAAGTTTCATTCAAATTGAGAGAAATTTGTTGTTGTTTTCATCAATTTTCATCAATATGACCAAAACAAGTCTAAAATGGAACTAATTTAGGAAAATCATGGCTAATAAGTCATCTCATAATCACCTAATAATGCATTAACAATGTGGCAATATATTCTGCAGTTCTACAAAGCCTTTAGATACCTTTAGATTTGAATTATTGCCCTACAGATAAAGATTACATTATGAATGGTCTCAATGTAATAGTAAATGGTTCCAACTTATATAGTGCTTTTCCACCTACATTAGGCACTCACTGCACTTTACAGCCATTCACACTCTCATTCATACACCAGTGTACCCAGACACTGGAGGCAATGCAGGTGAAGTGTCTTGCCCAAGGACACAAACAACAGTGTGCACCTGCGGTCGAACTCCCGACCTTCCGATCATGAGACAACCCGCTCTACCATCTGCGCCACATGGTTTAACTCGGTTAAGTCCATTGTCCAAGGACACAACAACAGATCGCTCCGGTAGAAACTGGGGTCGACTCCCGTATTTATGCAGCATACTGTATATTCCAAAAGAATATAAATCTAAATTTGTAGTGTGTACTAAAGCATTGAAGATAAGCTGGCGATACCAATTCAAACATTCCAATGTAAAAAGTGTGGCTTCTTACCTCGTGGAAAGTGGCCAGGTCCGTGGAGGAGCTGGTGAATTCGTCAGTGTTTTGGTTGTCGAAGTCGGACTCCCCCGCGGCGATGGGCACGCTGACGGTCACACTGGGGTTATTGATGAACGACATGATGGAGTCGTCGCTGTGGCTGCACACGATGTACTTGTCTCCCTCTTTGTCCACCCCGGTCACCTCGCCGTTCCCGCTCTTGCACAGCTCCTTGATGGTGTGGTTCGGAACGCCGTTTGGACCCAGAGTTTTGTGAAGCTCTTCCAGAGACTTGTCCTCGTCGTCCCTCTTCTTCTTCTTCTTGTCCTCGCCTCCCAGACAGATGCCGCACGTGCTCCGCAGCAGAGACTTCACGAAGGCCGCGCCGTTGTGGATGCGGGCGATGGCGATCTGGAGGTTGTTGTCGCTTTCGTCTTCGGTGGCTGCCAGGTTGTCAGCGCTGAAGGAGCTCAGCAGCAGGGCCAGGAACAGGTTCAGCACCTGGAAGAATGACTTTGATGAGAACTAGAAGACTATATTCACATATAATAAGTGGAGGAAAGTAATGAAGTAAAAAGTACACATTTTTACTTCAGTGAATTTTATGATGGATACTTGAAAGTAAAAATACTTTGAATTTTTGCAGTGACCTCCCATTGACGAACAGCCAAAGAATGTAGTTTCTTCTGTGCGACCTGGTTTAGTCCCAGTTTAGACCTGGTTTAGACCTGGTTCAGTGGTTTAGACTTTGTTTAGCCCTGTTTAGTCTTAGTTCAAACAAAGTGCTTCATGAAAAACAATGTGAATGTCCTGTGCGCTGATTCTCTTTACTTTATTTGCCATTTTTGAAATCATTTTTTTAGATTAGAGTCCTAATCCTGAAGAGAAAGTATTACGGGTAAAGAAGAGCACCCGGAGGAACACTGTATGTGCTGGTAACTGTCAATTTTCAAAATTCAGATTTCTAGTCTTAGTTTATGGCATATTTCTGTGTAATTCCTGGACCAATCCACATGAAACACAAAGTTCAATTGGCCTCATTCATGAATATTTTCTTTATAAAAAGTTCTTATATACAACTTGGAAAGTTGTATTTAAGAAGAGGTCGGATTCACCAAGTGTTGGTAGGAAGACCAAGAGAGATGCTCCAAATTCATGAAGGTAACTCTAAGAACACCACTCCTCTCACTATCAGGACATTTACATTATATTAGGCGCGTTCGAGATGGAGCGGCGCCTCGTCTGGATGATCAACGAGAGTTGGCAAATGTAGACGAGCGCAACAGGGGCGGAGACAAAAGCCTGAAGTCAAGCTGGACACGCTGCACGGCCCGAGAACTGAGAGGGGCCTCGATCACGTCAGATATCACATGCATTTCATGTTGAAGTTGAATGAAACTTATTTCAAAGTCTCTGACCCCCTGCTCTGTGATCTTTACACTTAAGCCACAGATTGTACATTTATGACCAGAGCAAACGCTCCTATTAAGTTTGAAAGATAAAATATTACCTCTAAATCAAACCTTTGAACTGGAAAGCATCGATCATGTTTATTTAAGGGACAGAGGAAAACTTCAATAGTTTAAAGTTAGCGACTTGTCCAGATCTAACGTAGACTGCACCGAGGAGGAGAGAGGAGGAAGATGGTTCCAGCCGAACCACGAGGACCACGTTTCTGATCACAACAGACCAATCACCTGTGAGTGTGCCAATGACAGGTGAGCGGTTTCCCATCATGCACTGGGCCATGTAGCCTCTGCCATTGCTCCTGGGGAGATGCAGCGGCTGACCCAAACGGCTGCTCTCGCTGGAGTCTCACGAGTTTTCCGTGCCCCACGTGCGCAAGTCTGGAGCAAGTCGAACGGAAATCTAACCATCGTGCACCGTGCGTCTGCAGCCGGCTGTCAAAACTGCACCCGTCTGGCTCATCTGGAACGCGTCTATTGATTAGGTAAATACAAAGACACGGCCTTTAATCTTCCATATATGGGCATGACAAGAGCATGAGGCAGTACTCATTTACATATACTTGAGTACATGTGTGTAACTTTTTGAAGTATTTAATATTTGTATGCTACTATTTTTGAAATACCATTACTGTTATGGTAAATAGCCTCCTGTATTTAGTCTACAGTCTCTCCTCTGATTACAACAGGTGTGACTCAGAGCAGCAACTAACGAGCTGCAGCCCTCAGCTGTGAAAGTCTGATTTACACTAACGATCACTGCTCTATACCACTTCTATACTATCTATTATTATTCTCTCAAAAAATATATTTTTAAATTAAATAATTTTTTGAAAAATGTTACTCATGTTGTGTAAGACTTAGAATATTTGGGTCAATTTGGACTGTGATAATATTCGAAAACTGCAGATTTAGTGCGTAAGAGTCCTCCTGACTGTTCTTAGGATTTGTTTTTCCAGAAGAACTCTTTCAGCTAAGAACAAATTTAGTGAAAATGTTCTTAAGTCGGCCTTCAGAACAAATTTGTGCGTAAGGTTGTTTCATGAATGAGGTCCAATGTCTTCTCTTTCAGCACTATTAAGTCTAATTATTTTCTCAAAAAGAAATGTCCAAAAGTGGTGACAATATTCATATGTATGTGTGTGATTAGACAGGAGCGAGAGGATCCGAGCCACTCTGACTTGCATAACAGTCCTTTACATGGACAGGCATGTACATGTTTGTCTAAATAAAAGGACATTTATGTAAGTCAGAGTTCCTCCAATCCTCCCTCTCCTGTCTAATTCTAAGTTAGTACCTGATCCTCAAAGAGCACCCGCTGTCATATAGATGCACTCACCTTTTTTGATATTTTAATATGTGTGTGATGTTGAAAGTAGAAAGAATAATATGGCAGGTATGTGAATCCAATCACTATCAAATACTGATCAAGTATAGTAACATTTGTCAAATATCTTTTTGAAAATTTCTTTCAAACTGTCTCCCAGAGACTGAAGTAGAATTCTCTAACGTGAACGCAACCTGTTCTTGTCCTTCTTTGGACAACATTTAAACGTCAAAATGACAGCGTACCACAAGGTTCCCGATGACCATGACCATCATGTAGACCGTCAGGCACATTGTGGTCCCAGCCACCTCCATACAGTCCCACATGGTCTCGATCCACTCCCCGCACAGCACCCGGAACACGATGAGGAAGGAGTGGAAGAAGTCGTTCATGTGCCAGCGCGGCAGAGTGCAGTCGTCGGAGATCTTACACACACAGTCTTTATAGTTCTTTCCAAACAGCTGCATCCCGACCACCGCAAAGATGAACACGATAATGGCCAGCACCAGAGTCAGGTTGCCCAAGGCTCCAAATGAGTTTGCAATGATTTTGATAAGTGTGTTTAGAGTGGGCCACGACTTTGCCAGTTTAAAGACTCGGAGCTGCAGAAAGGGGAAACAAAAAGATGTTAAAATGTGCATACTGTGACCTGTACCAAAAGACTGTCAAACAAGCTCAGTTGAATGACGTCTTCCTACTCCCTTTGAACATGTATTATTGTGATTTTGTGGTGTATTTCTTTTTTTTCTACAGAGTAATGATTGTGTACAAAACATGATTGAAATGAAGAATCAATAAATGTAAAATTTTATGATGACTTATGATGAGCTGCTGTAATTTTTGCATTCTAACCAGTTTAGCCAAAACCAAATAGCAAAAATTGTGCAAAGATCTAAATCTATTAAAAGATGTATGGAAGATTCCTTGTGTCATCACATTGTGAAATTTAAATGTCTTTGAATTTTATGGTTTGAATTTTTTTAACTTTGAAAAAACATGTTTTTTTCCCCTCCAAACTTCAATCACTAAATTTCAGTTCAGTATTTTACATTCAAAATAAAAATTTCACCTTTTAAATATTCATTTTCTTATTTTTCAATACATCAAATACAACAACTAAATTCAAAGCATAAAAAATATTTCAAATAGAAAAATTCACCCTTAAAATAACTCTTAAATTCAACAGGAGAAATTCAGAGTGTGAAATTTGCAGTGAAAAATTCACAGTAAAGTTCCTGGACATTAAGACCAGAGCAATCGATTCTGGAGACTGAAAAGGAGACACAAGATGTTTCCTATTGGCCGATGTCTTTGTGGGCGGGATTAACAAATGAGAAAGACAGAGGTTTTGACGAGTCAAATCTGATCATTTTCTTTGGTCCTTGTTCTGTTTCCTGGTAAAACAGAGGTTGGTTTTGACTCACTCTGGATCCATTGCTCAGGTCTTGGTGTCCAGGAAGTTTACTGTGAATATTTCACTGTGAATTTCACTCTGAATTTCTCCTGTTGAATTTAAAAGCTTGACATTTTTTTTTTAACATTAAATATTTCAATTTTTGATTGCATCAAATTTTTAATTTAGACTGTTGGATTTGATGTATTGAAAAAGATAAAAGCGAATATTTAAAAGATGAAATTTTAATTTTGAATGTAAAACAATTTAATGAAGTTCGGAGACATTGAAACATGTTTGTGTAAAAAAAAAAAAAATCTAACCGTAAAATTAAAAGACATTTAAAATTCACAATGTGATGACGCAAACAATCTTCCAAAAAGATGCAAGTGTACAACTTCATTGTACAAGTTTTATAAACAAATGTGGACTGATCTGGCATGTGTTTTTATTCCTTTTTACACGATTGTACTAATTGTTTACATTTTGCTACAGCTGGCAGTGGCTTAACAGTCTCTAAGAATAAGGGCAAGTTTTCAAACATGCTGAACAGTCAAATAAATAAATAAATAAAGTTAAATAAAACAACAAACTTCTTACCAGTCTGAACGCTCTCAGGATACTGATCCCCAACGCGAGCTCCAACAAACTTAACATGACAATAACCCCGTCAAAGACATTCCATCCTTGTTGAAAGTAGAAGTATGGATCCAATGCAACAATTTTGAGAATCATTTCTAATGTGAAGATGCTTGTGAACACCTACAACATACGAGAGCATTATGTAATTATATTAAATTAAACAAAAATATATCATATCATAAAGGAAAGTGAACATGGCTAAAGAGCAACTAAAAGCACATAGCCTTGGATCTTGTGTTATGTCCCCGAGGTCTGGGACTGAGAGACGGATTCACAACTAAGAAAAACACATGGCCATTCCTCATCCAAACAAACATGGTGACGCACAAATAAAAATCACATACAGTGTACACAGAGTTATAAAGTTGGCTCTGAATGAAGGGTTATTTGAATGAAAATGTCTTCTCTCCCATTTCACATGCTGCGATTATGAAGTGAGAGTAGGAGTTGCTGGCTCACCAGGCTGCAGCTAAGTGTGGCCTCACAAAAACAAGAACATAAAAACGTCTGACTACCTGCGTATGCAAGCTTGTGAATTGGATTACTTTTCTTTCTTTTTTGGTGCTAACGTATGAGCACCAAAAAAAGAGTTCAATCATATTTCTGATCATTATGGCAGTTGTGTGAAACAAATCTTGAGTGTAATGTGAGTTAAGACTGCAATTAGCTGCTCCTATGATAAACCTACAAAAAACTACAAATGAACTATATTGCGATGAGCGATGTGCAGTACTTACATAATTGCCCACGTTCAGGACATTGATGAAGGGGAGAGACATTGGGTAGTGCTCCATGGCCATAAACAGAGTGTTGAGGACAATACAGACTGTGATTCCCAGGTCTGCAAATGGATCCATCACTATTAGATGAACAATCTTCTTCACCTTCACCCAAAAAGGACAGCATTCCCAGATGAGAAACTTCTGGGCAAAATTGGACCAGTAAGGAGGACACTTCTGCCTAGATTCTTCCAGCTCTGAAACAAAAACGTTAGTAAATATTTCATTATCCAAATGGGTTAAATGTTTATACACTTCTTTTCTACGCCTTTAGTATTATGTAGTATTTACATTTTATAACTTAAAGGTACACACTGCCTTGCCATTTTTATGCTCAAAATGCCTTTTATATGTAACATAAAATGACAAAAACATTTAACATTTTCTTGTCATTTTATGTCAGTAATCAGTGAACAGCAAAAGTTTCAAATGGATATCATCAATTTACATTTTTTCCCCATTCACCTGCAGAGTCTTGCCTTAAGTAAGATTTTAGGATATGGGCTTTAAAACGCACCTTCCATTGTGCTTGTGAGAGCGCTGTTCACGCTGCAGGTTCTGTCCCTGGGCTCCAGACCATTGAGGAAGTCTGTGGGTGGTTGGCCTTGTCCCCCTGTGGTTTCTACGTCGGTTGTGTCCAGCTAAAGAAAGGCATATAATTAGAGTTGAAATATAATACAGTGTCACAACGAACAATATATACTGTATATATGTTTTCTTATTAGCTTGACAATAATTTGTATCCAAAACTAATAGGTTTATGATATTTGCCATATTTTAGTTTTTTCACAGATCTGCAAAACAAGACCGAAGCATGAATGATGAATACGACAAACAACACAGTGCACAAAGATGATGACCACAACGGTGAGGTGCAATGGAACAACTTTGGACGTGCTTTAGGAAATCAAGATACTGGATCTGACAAATAATGTGACAATGTATTTTGTTAGTCTGGCCAACCATTCTCATTCTTTTAAGTAACAATGTACACCCCAGGGGTTAGAATTGTTTCATTGTTAGAGAAAATTATGAACTACAATCCATGTTAATCTCAAAAGCCGGAGTTATTTTTTTGGCATGTTCCTCTTGATGAAATAAGTTTGGACACCTTTGGACTGCATATGTGTGGAGCAGCCCAGGTTTCAACACAAATCTGCAACAAGTAGTAGGTGTCTATTGTTATGGCCCAGGTCTTCAGCTTCCCTTCTTGTACAACATTTGAGTGTGCCAGAGATTTCTGTGTTCCTCCATGAAACTTCGGTCTATGTGAGCCTTCGTTCTGGGATTCCAGAACTGGTTTCCAGGACTGGTTTCCAGCTCTGTTTGGTTGGTGGCTGCCTCGGGTTCCAGAAAGAACTTTGTAATATAGGACACTATGCAGATTGTATGTATTGTACATGTGTCAAAAACAGCTTAAAAGCCCGGCTCCAAAGACTTTCTTTTTCAAAAGCCGGCTTGTTTTTAAGTTTGCTGAGCAAGCTTTGATTGACTGGCTCTGGAGAACCACAGAGGCTTGTTGTCGCTCTTCCTGCCCCGCTAGAAAAGCATAGCTTCTCGTCTTTTTGCCCTTTTAGGACCATGTCGCATCTTGATTTTCCACACAGTGTGGGACTATTCCTACAAATTGGGCTGAGTGGGCTGTGTCTATATCCTACATCAGCCATTCCCAAACTTGAGAGTCATGCCCCCCTTATAATTTCAAACATTGCTTGGGCCCCCCGATGATAAGAATTCACACTATTTAAAAGAAAATGTCATGGTTTTCCAATGGTTTTTGCTTGATTGCACATATACAATGCAAGAAAACAGTGACAATATGGTACATTAGATTGTACATAGGCAGATTCATATAAATTGCATTATAAATTCA
>OMNZ01049555.1:0-10170 GCA_900303255.1 Lesueurigobius sanzi | reverse complement strand
CCTTCAGCTATTGTGCGCAACAATGCAGCCCCAGCATGTGGTCCCCACTGGTCACAGAAGACAGCCGGATAAAGCTCTGACATGTGGAGTCGGCATGCCAATAATACTGTGTGCTTTGCTGCTGTTACAGTGTAATGGATCTATAGGTTGTGTTCACGTGACATCACAACATTCTAAAGAGCCTATATTTTATAAAAGGAGGTGGAGGGCAGCGGAAACTGTGGCTGTCAAAATTAAGATTTCAAGTCTTAGTTTATTGCTAATTTCTCTGAAATTCCAGGGTCAATCCACATGAAACAAAAATTGTCACAAAGTTCAATGTCTTTTGAGTGAGCACATATGAATTCAGGTCAAATTAGTGGTGACAATATTCAAAAACATGTGCATGATGATCCAATCAATATCAAATAAGGATTATGGGAAAACATTTGTCAATTTTCTTTGTGGAATCGTTTTGTCTCTCTCCCATAGAGTTGTAAGCCCCAGCTCAAACTGGAATAGAATACTATAACGTGAATGCAAATAATAGAGGGTTTTGGATGTTTGCTATTCTATCCTAAACCACGTTACAGTTTACATACTATTTTATTCATTTTAAAGGTACACTGTGTAACATTTTGAACTACACTGTTACCAACCGCACATAACATGCTCCTAATGCCCAGTTAGACACAGAAAATTATATTTTTTGCAGTGGGTAATCAAAGACCTATAGTCAACATCTCCATGGACACGAGCTGGAGACGTCCCGCTCCCAGTAAAGTCAGGTCTTGGCAGAGGAGCAGCTCACAGCAACACATATTTGTTTGTTAATTTTTAAGGTATTTTTCAACTACAAAAAATATTTTTGATATAATAGATGCTCGTACTTTATTCTATTTATTTGGTGAAATGTTACAGTGTGGCCTTTAACTTAAAAACATGGGGACTGGGAAAGAGATGTTCAGAAATGCATATCTCAAACTGTTTTTTCATTCAATTATTTTCTTATTTTGCGTTCCACAACTCTGGGGTGTTTATTGCCTTGGTGGTGGCCATGATTGAATGGTTATGAGCTGTTCATCATTGCTCCTAAGTGAAGGGATAATCTGTGCTGTACCTCGCGGGCCTACCCAGTGTGACCCGTCCTGTAATTAATGAGGATGGAGACGCTCCCGGCGACTGTTAAACAGTTACATTTTAACTAGAAATAAATACATTATGCATGTGGTTTAATTATCCGAGCTAATGTAGTGCCTCTGAGCTTAAGTATGGAGGCTATGGAGACTGGGGACGAGAGATTACAAGAAATCGAATTGAAAATGCAATTTGAACGGCTGCAATTGAACAAACTGCAAAAGCTGCAGTTATTTCAAATAATAAGTCCCTAATTATGTTTAATAGTAGCAAACCTAGTATTTTATACAGTTTAGGCGTCTTTTTCTCATTTCAGTCTTTTCTAAAGTTCCTGGATGTGTTTGAAATATTTGGTGTGAACTAAATGATATGAAAAAATAAATCCCAAATTTTAACAAGGATTCTGATACATTCAGGATGACATAGTCATTAAATCAACATTAAATCTAACATCAAACATTCCATCTAACAGACGAGAGGAAATTTCAATATTCAATAGCAAATTGGACAAAACTTTAACCTAGGGCTGGGCAATATGGCCAAAAAATCTTATCACCTTTAACACGGGTTTAGTCCTGGTTTAGTCCTGGTATAGTCCTGTTTGAGTCCTGGGTAATAATCGTTTCATTCTGTCCCCCCCTGGTTTAGTCTGTTTTAGTTTGGTCCTAGTTCTTAGTTGGTCCTGGTTTAGACCTTTTTAGTTTGGTCCTGGTTTAGACCTTGATTTTAGTCTCTGCTTTAGTCTGGTTTACTTCTTGGTTTAGTCCTGGTTTAATCCAGATTCAGTCTGTGATATTGTCTGATTTTAGACCTGGTTCATACCTAGTTTTCTCCTGGTTTAATCCTGACTGTAGATCGAAGCAGTGGAGAAAAGTATTGGAGCTCAGAGCTGCATTAAACATAAAAACCACTGAATCACGATACGATGTCACCAAAAAGCAGATCGTCATGGAGACCAGATCACGATTCGATTTTTATCATCATATAAAAAATAGTTCAATGATATTTTCCTAGACATGTAGATTTAATTCAAGTTGGAATCCAATTTAATGCTTTTTAATGACATTCAAGACCTTAATTTTGGCCAAATGTTTTTCACTGTAGAGTGAAAGTAAGTGGAACTAAATTTGGAAAATCATGACTAAAACTGAACTTTTGCTCATTTTTAAAGTGAACATATGCATATAAGGCTTCAAAACGTTTGTTATGGTCTCCGTGCTTTGATATTTTACATTTTATACATTGAAATAATGTCTCTGTAAGGTATAGATGGATGTTCTTAGTGTAGTAGTCTTAGTTCTTGCTCCAGGTCTGGTAAGAATTTGGTTTGGAGTGCCCCCTGCAGCCATGAGTGGGAATAATTTGGTCAAAATAAACTTTCTCTTTGTAGCAGCTAGCAGCACCACCGAGTTGCTGTGTCCACGCTATGAGCACAGAACGGCTCAGAGCTGATTATTGGCTTTAAAAATGTGAAGGACAGTTTGTGTGTTTGAACAATGACGTAATTGTACCAGAAAGTACAAAACAACACGCTGCAGGACCGTAGAAGAAGTTAACATGAAATGACCAAAGCAAACAGGATTAATTCAAAATTGTGTGACTGAAGTTGAATACTGCTCCAGGTCCATTTTTAACAACAGGGAACAACACTGCAACAGGGTTTAAGTTCAAAAATATTGATTTAGCATGATACTGTATGTCTCCTTTTAAGTTATGCATTTTTGTTCTATGCTGTGTTCGCAGAATTTAGCAATACTTTGTGGGAATAGAAATGTGCGGTAACAAAAAATGTACGATATATATTGTGCAGCTCTCCTGTGTCTAATGGAGACACAAAGCCCAGACATGCTGAAAGGGACGGTCCTGCTGCAGCACACTTTTAACACCTCGACACGTATTTCTCCAGGCTGATGTCACCCAAGGACAGGCTGAAGCGCTCACACGCAATTTAGCCGCTGCTGTTTAAAGTGTCCTTGACTCAGCTCGGGTTACACACACACACACACACACACACACACACACACACACACACACACAGTGGAGTCAGCCTGTCCCATGTGGTCCTATTATGGCAGCTCAAAAGCCTCCACTATTCTGTGTGGCTTGAAGCAACGCACAATGGGGCTCTCCCAAGGACCGCCGAAATGGAAGGGGGGGTTCCCTGTCACCGGAGGCTATGTGTAGAAGCGTGTGTGCTTTCTTTGGTGTCTTTTCTTTCCTACTGGTTATTATCCTTGTCTGATGGCTGGGCTTCACCCCGGTCCCCTCTGTATCAAAAGGCTAAAGGCGGAGATGGGACAGAATGGAGGAGCTTAGCAGCTGTTTGCACACAGGCTGAAGAGAGGGTTTTAGTGGCATTCAAAAGCCATTACCGATTAGAGACAAAAAGGGTTTAATGAATGAATATGACATTACCATCGACTTTCTTAATGTCACATATCTATAGCAAAGAGAATGGAAATGTCAGGTTGCTTTTGAATGTTATAGCCGCACTGTTTATATCGGAGGCAGAAAGACAAGTATGCAAAAATGCTTCTTTAATGCTATTCAATGCCCAAATGTGATATTTTTATGACCACAAAAAATGTTTAAGATTTGCATACATTCCATGAAACAGAGAAGTGAGTGGATATTTTGATATTCAAAAGCAAACTGGATAAAAAGAGTGCAGATGAATGGCTTTTGTGTATAAGCGTATACTAAAAGTAGTTGAGCCCTATCATTGCCCTTTGACATGACTCCTGTTGTGACATTGGGCGGGACAAAAACATATTGATTATTTTCCATGAAATGTAGATTACGGAGGCATATCTTGCGAAATCAACTATTTTTGAGGCATGTTGCATACCAACAATGACAATAAGACTCCAGTCGGGCAATGCTTTGGACTAAGGGAGACAACATTATGCCATGAGCGGATTGGTATGTAAGGACAAAGTAATGGACATCAAAATGATACGTGGAGTAGTATTTCACACAGTTTTGAGTTAATCCTGACCACCTTGGTCGTCTCCTCCTGGTTGACTTCTTGTACGGTTCAGTGGTTTGATCTGTACTTCCTGGTTACAATTGCACAATTATTGTTCAAACCCGAAACTGATCGGTTCTGAGGCGTGCTGTGCTGTGGTGTGTACACGGCGCCATGTTGTTAGAAGAAACTTGTCGCGGTGTAGCCCTCGAAAATGACCCAGAATGACATTTCCACATTGATTATACTTATTATAAATTTCCTTTTGCATCCCAAACTTGAGATTTTGCGCAACTTTCGTAAAAAAGTCAGATATGCCCACTTTAATGCCACATAGAACAGTATGGTACTCGTTTGTTTTTTCAAGAAAGTCTGAAAAAGAACTGACTCAGGATCAAGAAATTGACTAAGTATGAAAATGAAGTAAGAATACTACAAAAGTAAAAGTATTGAAGTCATCACATTCAAATGAAATTCATTTGTTTTACACGAGAGGGCGGAAAGTGCGTTTTACTTTGGTTCATATTTTTTGTTTTCTTTTTGTATTATAAATGAGACCAGACGAAAACAAGACATTGTATGTATCGTTGCTGTGGAGCGGTAAAGTAAAAGTAAAAAGTATAACTTAGGCACACACTAACCTAAAACAAAATATCTGTTCTTCTGAAGTTAAATCTCCACCACTGGTATATAACTTGCATTTGTGTCTCTTCATGTGTTTATAGCCAGGTCCAAGAGCATGGTGATGGGTGAGGTGTCGAGGGGCCCGTGCCGCCCGGGCTCCCCAGGCCTCCAGGAGGGGGCGCTCAAGGCCGGCTGGCTCAAGAAGCAGCGCAGCATCATGAAGAACTGGCAGCTGAGGTGGTTTGTGCTGCGGTCTGACCAGCTCTACTTCTACAAGGACGAGGAGGAGACCAAACCACAAGTGAGGACTTTAATTATGCTGTCAATCTATAGGAGAAAAATGATCATGAGAAAAGGAAGTGTAAAAAAGCACCTGAGAATACTGTACTACGGAAACAAAAGCTGGCACAAAGTTATACGTCTTCCTGCTGAGATTATAAAATTATTAAAGCAGCTGTCTATCAATTCATTTTTTAAATTTACACTTTTGAGATTTAATAATAGGCTGATGAAAACGCTCCAATTTTAAGCACCTGAGAACAATTCTTGTATACCAACTTTAGCTAATAATGAATGAAAAGCCAAAGATTATAGTTTTGTCTGTCTGATGAAGGGCATTCTTTGGTGTAAGAAGAAATAAAAAAATATTGGGAGCTCCTACTGTTGTACATTATTTACATTGTTTACATTTCTACAGCTCTGTAAGCTAATCACAGTGGCTAAATATTCGTTAGCATTTTAGGCAAATACTTGCTAATATACGTAAGCTACTTCTACGCTTTAAGATGCAGCTGTATTTGTGCAGTACCCTGTAGTAATGCTCTCTCGGACAGTAAAATAGTGAGGAAGGTAGTAGCTTTTGGGAGTTTGATTCATTATAACTGTAGTTATGCATGCTGACAGAATTTATTAAAGAAAACTAAATGACCATTAATTACTCAGGAATAAAATAACAGCAAACTGTTCATACAGTTGTGGCCAAAAGTTTACAAACCCTTTTAATCTTTTGGCCATTTTTCATAGAATATTATATGAATGGTAACATAATAATATTTTTTTCCACTCATGGATAGTGGTTGTGAGAAGCCATTTATTGTCTAAGAACTGAGTTTACTCTTTTGAAATCATAATGAAACAAAAACTACTCAACGTGATCTTCAACAACTGCCAGGAAAATTGTTCAGGAGCAAAGAAAAACTCACTTCAGCTGAAATACAGGACTCTCTGACAAAATTGATGTTTGTTTTAAGATGCACAATATGTAAACTTTTGATCAAGGATATTTGGCTAATTTCTAGTTGAAAAGCGTAAACAAACAGGGTTTTTGACAATAAATCTTCACTAACCATGAGTGAAATAAAGGGTTTTGTGTTGTCATTCATATTCTATGAAAAGCATAGGTTTACTTTACATCCCCTGACATTCTTCCAGGGGATGTTAGATAGTAATGAAGGAGGAAATTGTAGTATTTTTGTTAGTCACTGCTCTGCGTCTTTATCACTACAGCCATGTCACAGTCCACAGTTTGCCCATGTGTCATTCTTATTGCTGTAAATACCCTTTAGCGATGATGACTCAGCACAATAAGGCGCACAAACCCCATCTCATTTCAGGGCATTAGAACAAATAGTCGCAGATGACACACTCCATTAGTAACTTATTACAATTACATTAGCCCGGAATCAATGCCATTGCTTCCTTCGAGTGCTGTCATATAAACGCATTAGGACGACCCTGTGGCTGACAGACGCAGACGTAGCTGCAACATGAAACCGATGATGTAATCCCACAACAAAAGAGAGGAACAGGGGCGGGCTCCTGACCCCGGTACCCACCCTCAAACAGGACATGGCCTTTAGAACGGCACGATGATCATCTCTTTTGGATTTGTCGCCTAACGCTTGTATTGATCCGCTCACGCCTCGCTTCGTCTTAACACACGCAGCAGACATCCCCCTTCACTGTAAAACGTTGTGTCTTGATGGCTTTAAATTAAGAATATTTGACCTTATTTTGAGTTTGATTGCTACTGTAAGTAAAAAAAAACAGTACATGGTCATAAAAAAATTCGTCATGAGCAACTTTTATCAATCATTAATTCATCTCTCATTGTATGCATGTTTTAGGTGTTTAAATAGGTATACCTATTATTTATATTCTGGAAAAAAGATTACAGGATTCATGGTTGCTAAACTTAACATTTATATATGAACTAAATCATGGAACATAAATTTTTCAACAAAAATGTGTTAATTGTTCTGTAGCAGTGGAAATTGTTTTTATGTACTTTTTGTTTTCTTTTTCCTTTTTTTTCTTTATCTCTCTTGGGTGATGTCGCCAAGTTGTGAGGGTGTGTCCTCACTCAATAGTGCGGCCATTCCCTCAGGTCACCAGATGTTCTGAATTCGTAATCAAACCAGGTGTCCTGGCTTCCCAATTACTCCTATACAAATATATAAATAACAGGATAGTTGGGGCCTGTTGTGTAGTTGACTGCCATGTTAGAACGGACCATCTACGCGGGAAGAATATTGAAAATGGGCTGTGTTTTCATTGTTTTGTGGTCCTGAAAAATGGTGGCAAAATTCCCATAATGCATTGCACTGTGATGTCAGTTCCAAAGCTCTATACACAGCAGACAAACAGGGTCATATTCACCTGTTCTGGAGTCTCTGACGCCTGCACTAAACAGGTTGTGGTCGGCCCGTGACCTCTGACCGTTGCGCACCACACCTCTCCTCTCAGGTTTTGGGTCAGTTTGCTCTTAACATCTAAACTTTCACCAGGAAACAAATAAATGACCTAATCTTTACAATAAAGAGTGTAATTATTGCACTGACTCATCGTTTCTCCATGTACAGTATATGGGAGATTGTAACTTCAATGACCATTTTCTCCAAAAGCATTTTTGTCACATTGTGGTGACAACATTTCCACTATAGTAGCTCCTATAGCAGAAGTGGGCAAACTAACTTGGTCCTTCAATCCGGTCCGCAAAGCATGACCAAGCCTGATATACATTGGTTATAAAGGAAGACAATGTTTTCACTGATATAATATGTTAAATGAAATACATCCACATATTTATTATTTTCTTGTTTTTGAAAATAAATTTAGGGGATTTAATTAAAAAATGTACTTTTTCAAGTTCAAAAATCCAGTGTGGCCCTTGAATGAAAAGGTTTGCCCATACCTGTTCTATAGACTCCTTCCTTCCCAGTCTTGTACTTATTACAGATTTATTCCCAAATAACTAGTTTATTAAAAAAGACACCCAAAAAAGATACCCAAAATCCACTCTGAAAAAAAATATTTGTAACTAATATATAAACAAAATAAAACCACTTAAACCTGGCTCTATCCATTATTTAGAGTTCATAGATTTTTTTTTCTCATATTTATGTCAGGAATATACAGCAAAAATTTCACATTGATATCACTCAATTTACATTTTCGCAGTATATCACCTCAACTTATCTATTCAAATCCAGGTTTATTAGTCTAATTTCCTGAACATGTTATTTTAGGATTGTTTTTTGCAGTGTTCCCCGGTCAGCCAGACAGCGAAGGCTTTGACAGACTGCTTTCAATCAGCGCTTGCCAATACAGGCTCTATTGATTTGCGTCCCCCGGTGCATTCAAATTACGCACATGGCTGAAAATTCACCAATGCACACGCACGCGACCAACCCCCCTCGCCAGAAAGGGTCATTCTTGGTTTTTGGCCTCTCATTTTCTAATCGATGGGAGATTGAAGCGAGGGAGGAAGGGAGAGAGACCGACCGACCACCTCGCTGACCAAGATGGAAGATGTGATAATTGGTGGAGAGAAAGGTAATGCCGCTGAAGGATCAATACCGGATAGAGTATAGACTAGTGGTTCTCGACTGTTCCGCCATCGGGATCCACCATCACCCAAGTCGCGTCCCAAAATAAGTAAATAAATATTATCCACACAATTGTTGTTGGATAAGCATAATAATAAAGCTGGAAACATGACACCAGTTGAGAATCATTGATATACAGTGAGGCCAATAAGTATTTGTGATTTTGTAAGTTCTCCCACTTAGATGCAAAAATATTGTTAATAAATCATACAATATGATTTCCCGATTTTTTTTTTTTAGATTCTGTCTCTCACAGGGGAAATGCACCAACAATGGAAATTATAGACCCCTCCATGATTTCTAAGTGGGAGAACTTGCAAAATCAAAGGGTGATCAAATACTTATTGGCCTCACTGTAGACCCCAGACAATTAACCCCCAGACCCCCACACATAATTACATTTTACTTACTTACTATTTCTAAACTGCTGGCTACAGCCCTGGTGGCAAAGGCAAATGAGGTGAATCAAAGCTGTGCTCATTATTGTTTTTTATTTTATTTATTTATAAATAAATAAAAAGTTTGATCAATAGTATTTTCCTATTTACAATTTGCGGCCGAATTAAATTCAAGTCATCGTTTGATCCGGCCCTCGGACTCAATCCAGGTTTCTCATCTGGCCCCTTGTAAATAATAATTGCCCACCCCTGCGATAGATGCTAATTACACAAGAGTTTGTCTGGTGAATGTCTAATTTGACGGGGGCACAGCAGGCTTTGGACCAGTTTGCTCTTAACATATAAACTTTCACCCAGAAACAAAGAAACAACCTAATCTTTACAATAAGGAGTGTAATTATTGCACCGATTCAACTTTTCTCCATAGCATATGAGAAATTGTAAATACATTGTCCAAATACATTTTTCAACACCTTCGCTGCAGTAGCTAAGATAAGATAATACTTTTTTGTTCTCACAATAGAAAAAATAACTTATTCCAGCAGCTCTTAAGAACACATAGAGGGGTGCAAATAGTTAGGAAAAGTGCCTTTGCTCTGCCGAGATGTCAGTACTTGGATGGGAGACCGCTGGGGAAATGCCTGGGTGAATGTAGTGTGTGAGTGAGTGTTGGTCGGTAGAGTTTAGATTTTAGGCCTGAGAGCGAGCCAAAATTCAGCCCGGGTCGAGCTGAGATGTCGCGCTTGGCGGTTAGGCCGGGTCGGGCTCATGGAGTGTAGTTAGGGCTGTGCTCAATATATCGTATAGGCAATATATCGTTGCGGAGTACTTGACAATACGTGTATCATATCTAGACACCTGTATCGTGATACGCAAATAATAGAATTAACCTCTTAAGCCTTAGGCCTTTTTCTCCAAAAATCATGTCTTTACATCATAGGTGAACATGGCTAATCTTGGTGTCCACACATTTGGTAGAGCTTTGGGATGACGGTGGAAGTGAAATAGAAATAAATGATGTTTGACAATAAAATGAGGCCATAGGTTTTGAATGAATTTCCGCCTGAAAAAAACACACACATTTTTCCACAAAAAGGCCTTTTTCCTCCCTGTGGTGGAGCAAATAACAACAGAAATGAATAATCCCACATCAGCTGTCACTAATTTGCAACTTTGG
>OMNZ01049547.1:0-10509 GCA_900303255.1 Lesueurigobius sanzi | reverse complement strand
TATTCAGAAGCTTCGTCGCAAACAAGAACAGGGAGCGGTCCAGTGCTCGGCTGGTGGGATACACTATGTCAGGCTGGATGAGAGTTTTGTTTCGTGTTTGGATAGTGGTTCTTTTTGTTGTTGGACACAAGGAACCCAGAGCCTGTGGAAGTAGTCCATGCAGCAGCTTGTATCCATAGGCAAAGTTTTTTCTGTGTTTCAATGGAGCTACTTTCAGTTCGTCATAGTCCCCATCTGTGACTGGTTGTGTGTAAGGATAGTGCTGTATAATCCTAATGGCTCGACGTTGGAGTTTTTCCAAGCGATTGCTTTGTGTGACATTCAGAGCGGCCCAAACAGGCGAGGCGTACTCGAAGTGAGGCAGGATATAACATTTATATAGCCTTGTTAATACACTCTTGTCGCTAACGTGGAGAGAAAGTCTACGGAGAAGAAATACTTGGGATGCCACCTTCCTACATGCATAATCAACTTGTTTATCAAATTTGAGATCACTTGTTATCCAGAATCCTAAATGGAGGTGCTCCCTGACAAACTCAACTGGACAGCCCATAAATTTAATATTGACATTTGGGTTTTGGGTTTTAATGCTTTTTAATGACATTTAAGGCCTTATTTTTGACACAATTCATTTAATGACTTTTAATGCTTTTTAATGCCGCATGGAAACCCTGAGATAAGACTTTATTGATCCCACAATGGAAAAACGTACTCATTACAACACACGGGGTGCAAATATTGTGCTATCAAATAAGAAAATACAAACAGCTAATGATTATAATAGAATTAAACATCTCTTATAGTATGTACAATGAATGCTAAGTAAGCAAAAAAACAAAAGGAAAAAACCAAAAGAGACCAACAATATTTATTTAGGCTGTAGCTGTGCAAAAAATCTTGTTTCAATTATATTGGTGTCTCTATGAGTAAATAAGTTGAACACTTTTCAACATTTAATCTTTATTTAGCAAGTCATTTTACCAAACAAGCAGATTTGGTTGTTGGCCATGTAAAACATTGTTATTATTATTATTTAACATTATCCATTACCAGTGCTTAATTTGTAAATCCAGATTTTCAGGAACACTTGTGTACTGGGTGGATTTTATGGGGGAACAGCCCAAAATAATTGCATATTTAAAAGTTGTTGGAGTATTTTATTTCCCGGATCCAATAAAGCTCAAAATTCCGATTTCCCGGAATGCGTTTCCCCAAAAGCCGGATCAAATTAAGCACTGTCCATTGTAATGGATAATGAATCACTTTGAGACTCAAAAATATTTTTATAGGCACTGTACATCATTTCTTCCTAGTAGTGGAATGAAATTTGTTTCACAATTTTGTGAGTTTACAGGTTACTTTACGGTAACACTTTAGATTACTGACCACTACATACTGTGCACTAACAAGGTAATTACTCTAAACTTTCCATGTAATACCCAGATATTTACACTCCTATCTCTGTAACATACATACAGTACTTATAACTGGTGTTTACAAGGTAATTACAAAATAAGTACTCAATACTTTCCATGTAAAACCAAGATAGTTACACCCCTATTTCTGTAATATCGCAAAACCACAGGAATTTGTTGAAATAATCCAAATGATTTGCCGCCATACTGAGGTTGACATTATCTAGCAAATAGGCAAATTGCCAGTATATGGTTAATATGCTGCTCAAGAGGTCTTCTAGTGTACAAAGACAGTGCCACAGCTAAAAGCACACCCTCCTTACCTCCATATTATCATTCATCATTGTTAACCTGCTTTGCTCTGCCTCCACAGACAGATCCCTCTCTCTGCCTTTCATCTCCCCTGCTCCTTTCCGCGGCTAAAACCACTTAAACGCTCCGAATCCACACAAGGATCTCTGCTTTCATCTTCATTTGGAGCTTGTCTTTCCGCATATGTAGGAACCGTTTATTCACCTATCTATCACACTTCAGCCTCTGAACCAACAGCCTGACATTTAGATCCGTCATTGGGACAATATTTAACACGTACTTCCTGAAAAACAACAGCAGCCTCAAGGGAAAAGCAGAACTCTTTCCAAAAAGCAGCATTCAAGCCTCACTACAATAGCTTTAGTAGAAACAATAGTTACAGTAATACTAGTACTGCATTCCTTCAGGTGGTAAAAAAACACACCATCTTTTGCTTACAACTATTATTTCAAGTAATACCTGCAGAGTGTGTAATGTTCTTCCTGACCACACGTCCATCAGAAGACATTTCCACAGCACCCTGATGATTCCTTGCGTCACCCTGGTTGGGAAAACAATGGGCTACTGAATGGTACTGTAAATGGTGTCATGACGTGTGAATGGGTAAGTGCTTTGGGTGCCTAAGCAGGTAGAAAAGATCTATAGAAATGTAACCAGCTGTATATAACTTAAAGTGAAGCCTTTCAAATCCTCAAGCCATTCAGTTTGACACGGCATTAAAAAGGGAAAAAGGCTTTCCATTTTCTCAGCCCTGACAGCTCATGAACTAGCCTACAGATGTATTATTGAAATTGAGATGTGGGGGGTCACTCACGTCATGCTCAGTGGTGGTGAGCTAGATTTGACTGCACACATCTGCACACAGGAGTTGGGTGAAGCGTCTTGCCCAAGGACACCATGAGACGCTTTACCATCTACACCACTGTCGCCCCTAGAACATGCAGTACATTTCTTCTGGTTTCTGAAAAGTGTGAGAACACAGTGTGAGGGGAAACGTATTTAAAATGTTGACACTACTGTTCACCGTAGACTTTGATGGATTCCCCTGTGGCTGTCTTTACTACAGTAATTCTTCAGCTGAGACAGAAAGACTGAGTGCTCCATGGTTTCCTGTTCTGTTTGATTTACGATAATGCCCTAAACCTAAAGACTTCCTCTTCCACCAAGAACAAATAGCCCACATGTAAAACACACGGATGAACTTGCAACATGATTTTGAACCATGGCTTTACATTCAGTAGATGTGTTTTTGTTTTTTGTTTTTTTTTTATTAATAGTTTTAAAGTTAATTATAAATAAATATAACAAAAGACATACATACACTTACATATACGTACATAGACGCTTACATATATATATATACACACACACACACATATACAGTATTCATGCAAACATACACAGGTATGGAGGGTGTTACAGGGTTTAGTGTAAACATTAATAATAATAACCATATGCATATATGTACGCACATATACATGTATATGTATACACAAGAACATTCAGTGTATTTTTATTTATTCATTGTCTGTTTTTTTTTTCCATAAAATGATGCAACAAATACAAATGGTGAGAACTAATGAGTCATGGAATTTTCTCATTTGATATCTCAACAACTAAAAACAAGAAGCTATAGATTCTGTTCACGTTGTAGAATTTGATTTTAGTTGGAGGGAAAGTGCTAATTCAACTCTAGGGGAAAGAGAAGAGTTTTTGAAGGTAATCTCAAAACAGAATATCAACAACTGTTGTCCCTGATCATTATTTGGAAAAGTGATTGGATTCATAAAAACCCTGTCACGCTGTGACACCTGGGAGCAGTCTCACCTGGTTCCCATAAGCAACAGCTTGCTGCTACTTGGATCTAGGTCTTGATTTTTCTTTTTTTTTTTTCTTTATTTAAGGACTCCCATTAGTCTTTACCAAAGTAGAGACTATTCTTCCTGGGGTCTCCTGCCAGACAGTGCCAGATTGTTTCATCTGTCCTGTCTCCTGCTTGCTGCCTCTCGCTCGCCACCAGCTAATCTCTCCAGACTTTCCTCATCTGAAAAACAAATGCATTCCTTTTTCCAATCCCTACTCTTTGTGTGCTGTAGGCACATATCAATCTTTTGGCTGAAAGTCCTTTTAACTGATAAAATCACTCACATGTTTTTGAATATTGTCACCACTTTTGGATACCTTTATGAGAAAATAATTAGACTTTTAGAGTTTTTGACCTGTGTACAGTGGCGTACATTAAACATGGTTTTCACCTCGATCCACATGTGTGTTTGCCTGAACATATAACATTCACATTGTCTATTTATGTTGTTATCGTCAGACATGTGCTCCATGACTTTACTTATTTTTGATCATTCTTGATGTCTGATATTGATTTGTTTTTGTCCATACCGACCTTTGAGATGACTTCTGTTATGATATTGGGCGTTACAAAAATAAATTGATTGATTGATTGATTGACATGTATTGGACTTATAAATGTGTAGAAGGTCAGTTTTAGTTATAACATTCCTAATTTAGTTATTTTTTTGGCCTTGGTTTGGTTCTGATTTTGTGTTTTTCGACTCTTCTTTTGACGTAATTTGCTGAAAAATATATTACATGTGTCTGAATTGAATGAAACGGTTTATCTAAGTATCGCAATAATATCGTTATCGTGATATTTCACGCCCGCAAGTGGTTTCAATATTGTGCAGCCCTAGCATGGACATATGTTACCTAACTGTTGCAGCCCAGCCGTGCTCGGACTGAAAACCACCAAGTCGACTGCATACATCAGATGATTTAACACACAATTGCCAGATAAACAGCCAGCATTACCAGCCTTTAGTCTGGGTGACAGCTCATCGACATAAAGGTTAAAGAGAGTTGGGGGTAATGTTCCCCTGTCTAACTCCATTGCTAACCTTAAATGGTGCAGACACGCTGTTCCTCCATTTAACCCATCCTTTGCTAAACATACCCATGAATTAAGATCTGTGCATTATATTTGGTACAGCCATCTGAATTTGTTTCATATTTAATTGTCTATACTCTTTGCAGGCACCCCACGACTTGTATTTTGCAAACATTTCTTAAAGAACATACAGAATATACACATGTCTGTGTCCAGCTTAGCTTTAAAACCAAACTGGCTTTAGATTTTGTCCAAAAGTATATTTAATTTACTTTGTGATGCAACGCCATACATGACAAAGACGAGTGTTGTACTCTACACAATACATGAAAGTACACAGGACAAAAAATGTTACACAAAAGAAAAACAAACTTGGACAATATTTATTCAAAATAACATGATGATGACAAAGATGCTCATTAATGTTATTGGGCCTCATTCATGAAACCACTTTAAGAAGTTTCTGTCACCTGTGAAAGTCTGATTTAGACTAACTGTCCCTGCTCTATAGAGGGATTATTGGTCTACGTCACTTCACGCTAAACTGCGCATGTGGCCTGCAGAAACAGCCTGTTGTGCTGTGGGTTTGCATGAGTCGTTTTGATAAAAACAACAAAAAGTGCAAGTTTCACAGAATTCTGTGAACTCACACCCCTTTCAAGGCAAACAAGAACCTGGTCGCAGGGTTTTCGGACATGTTTGGTATTTTCCGTGAGTTGTAAGGTCCCAGCGCTGCTGTAGCTGCTGAGGCCAGAGGAAAGTAGTGAGTGCGCAGTGAAATAAGAGAGGGGAGAGAGAGGGGGTCTCCCTGAACAAATCATCGCAGACACAAAAGTCCACAAAGGTTTATTGGTTTGATTTGATGAGAGTATGTCTCTAGAGCACCATGCCAGACTTCTGGCCAGGACAAACAGGAGAGCCCACACTACACCTGTGTTGAAGTCCTTGCATTGGCTCCCTGTTGAGTATCGGGTTCAGTTTAAAATCTTGGTGCTAACCTTTCGAGCTCTACACAGTCAGGCTCCCACTTACATCGCTGATCTACTTAAGCCCTAGAGTTCAACCCGGAGCCTGAGGTCGTCTGGGCAGAACCTGCTCAAAAGTGTCCTTTTATGCCTAAAACCGAGCGGCTAACGCCCTCTAGAGGTTGAACTCGTCAACTGTACATATTCCATTTGAATTTTGCCGTTAGCTGAGGAGGTAGAAGTTGTGCTGTAGGTAGAAGTCTCCGTCATCAGCTCTACCACGCCTCATCATCCTCTAACGCTGTGGTATCACTGTTGCTCCTCCCCCGTAGGGAGTTGGATTAGCGAGCACGCCTCTTTCACAGCAGATTTAAAATTTTTGGTGTGGGTGGAGTAGGGCTCTGGCACGTCCGTTTAGGCCCTCTTTAAGTGTTATTGCTAAAGCGAGCTGGAGGGTCAGGAAGCGAGGTTCAGGAATGTAGAAGGGTAACTTAGATCATTTCTTTGCGTTTGTGTTTTTGTCACATTTTCATTCATCCTTTATCAACTTTGCTTTATAAAATGACTAATTATTATGCAAGCCTATTAAAAATACTTCCACGGGCATTATCACAGTAGGAATAAGAGAAATGTGAAAACCTGTCACATGCACTTTAAGACCTTACTCCAGTATTACACCACTTTAGTCCTTAAGAAAACGCTTTCATCACATCAAAAGCAACTTCAACGCAAGTTATTCCAAACTACTTATCTATTACTCGGCCCAAATGTAGACCAAAGAGTCGTCATGAATGAATGGAAATTAGATTTGACTTCTTCTTTCCTCCATGGAGTAAGACTTATGGTCACACTGTATGACCACTGATCCTCTGGGGTCACGCTGACTCTAAACACAGGCTTAAAGAGAAGCCCTGGACACTTCCTTCTCTGACACATGCATTAGTCATCTGCACTGTGCTTTCACCCCATCATCGTGTTCGGCAACTTACTTCATTTTCCCTGTTACTGGGGGCGACTTCTATTAACGATATCGATGTAACAACAAAGCCTTTTCGAGTGGAGTGGGACTAGAGGCGGGCAATACTGTATATCGTCTGCAAGATAATGTTGAAATTGTTGTTCGGAAGATATACAAATAAACAACATCGAGTATATCTTGCGCGGATCGGGAAGTCTGGGCATCTCGGCTCAGACTGCTGCCTCCGCGACCCGACCCCGGATAAAGCGGAAGAAAATGGATGGATGGAGTATATCTTCAAAGTCAAGAAATGAACAAAAAGCTGCAAAAACTGCTGCCTCAAAAAATTAAATGAAATACACTTGATGCATAATCTCTCATATAAGGTATAATAATGTTTTTTCTGGCCGGTCAGTTTGTTCAAGATAATTGTCTTTTTGACGACGCAGCGATCTAAATTAATACAAAAGCGAAGGGAGAGATACAGTATAGGCTGCATCTAAAAAGTGGCTCCTTCTTCCTTCCTCCTTTACCTTCTACATGTATATCACGGGGACAACCATAAGCTCCCTCTGCAGTTAGGAACAGGAGCTTCAGGTGCGTCCGTACAATCCGACCATCCTCACTCAGCGGGGGAAGTCACGTCACCAACAGCTGATCCATGAGAAAAGCATTACTCCAGCCGACAGAAAACACTCCTTATTCTACTGCACACCGCTGACTTTAAATACATTTCCATCAGGTTGTGTATAATCTGAGTGACTGCACACGAGTCAAACTGCTGTGTTCAATAAACAGTACTTCATAAACCTCACACAAGCATCACTGACTCTGAAAGTGTCCACCATGAGCCGCTATAACAATATGAAGCCACACAGTAAACAGATGATGAAAAGCAGTTTCAGACTCTGCAGCACAGAGCTCTGTCACAGATATAAAAATGCTCTGGTCAAATATTCCATCAAATCCTGTCCTTTGGTTCATCATCAGAGCCGCATTAACGAACAGGGCGGTCTGCCCCTCGCTGTCTGTTATTGTTGGAGCTTATATGCAAATGGGGATGGAACAATGGAATAATGGAATAATAGAATAATAGAATAATAGAATAATAGATTGGAAACTTAAAGCATGTGGAAAGTTTCCAATCTAAACTAAAGCAAAAGACCAGGGGTCCCCAATGATCTACTACTCTTCAAGTAGCCAACCTCCCAAGTCCAGTATCAACATCACATGGGTAGGGCTGGGTACCGTTAAACGATACCAGTACGGTATCGAATAAATAATGAAGGTACTACCGGTATCGAAATATAAATTGGTACCGAAAACTGGTACCGAAAAAAAATATTTATCGTTAGAAAGCAAATTTGTCTTCCTGGTGGGTCTGAGACTGCAGTAAAGAAAGGGCTAAGGTGTTTCAGCTCAAATAAATGATAAAAACACTAAAAGAAACAGTATTTTATAGAATAAATGTTCTGTTTTATGGTTCTACAACAAAACTAAAATCAAGCACGAGGATAAATGACTCGATTTGAGAATATTAGTCTTGTTTAGAGAAGTTTTGACTAGATTAGGCACATTTACTACTGTCATCTACATTATTTGGTTTATTATTATTTGGTAATTTTTACTGATCCTAAGGTAATCTCACTTGAATTAGGAAAATAAAACTGCCCAAAGACCAATTTTCTCTTTAAATGAATTTAAATAAAAAAGGAACTAAGTAGAAATCTATTGAAGCAAGTCAAAACGAGTGGTTAGAATTAGGTCAAATGAGCCACTAAAACAGCTCAAATTTAGATAAATAAGATGAATTTGGGTCATTTAACCTTCTAGATATTTACTTTTTTGTGTAGATGACCAATAATTTAGTATAGGTATCGGAAAAGTTATCGTTCAGGTATCGGTATCGTAAACCAAGTATCGTTAAAGTACTAGTATCGAAAAAACATGAAAGGTACCCAGCCCTACACATGGGTAATATCAGAGTACAGTACATGTATTTAGAATACGTAATTACTCATTTTGAGTAACTGTATTTCGGTACAGTTACTCTTTCATTTGAGTGTATTTAGAATACTGTTACTTTCCTAAAATCAAGGGAATACATTGTGGTATTCAATCATTCAATTTTAGCTTCATATTGCATGGCGTCAAGGGACAATTTAAAGATCAGAAAGACCAGGGAAAAGTTTAGTATTTGCTGTGCTCCTGGTGTGTATTTTTGTTCCTAGTTGAACGGCACGGTAGCACAGTGGTTAGTGCTCGTGCTTCACAGCTAGAAGGTCCTGGGTTCGATCCCGGGCCAAGACAGGGCCTTTCTGTGTGGAGTTTGCATGTTCTCGGTCTGTGTAGGTTTCCTCTGCCACTAAAAACATGTACAATAGATCAGGATGAATTTGTTTGTGTTTGTGTGTACGAATGTGGGACAACGGATGCAAATTAGCCCAAGGCATGTGTTTACATGCATGGTTCTCATGTGTGTTCATTAACATGCACTGTCCCAACCAAAAAAGTTCATAAGAGGCAACTAGCGTAGCCCTGTTTTTAAGCATATGCTGTGTTTGTACATAAATATGATGCAAATCAATACAGGATTTATACAGACATAGAATGTTTATCAATGTGAAAGTATTTTAAGTATTCAGAATACAATACTCTGATATGACAAAGTAATGGAATACGTTACAAAATACATTTTAAGCTAGGTATTCAGTATTCTCCTCAACACTGTAACCATTCACAGATATTGACATACAGTATATGTGGAGAAAGCATGGACAATGAGATTGAAAGTGTTGTATCCTGATACTTGATGTTGAAGACTTGTATTGAAATCATTGTCATAATATGATTTATGGTCATCTTCTACATAGTGTTCTATAGTGTCATATAAGGCCGTATGGGCTGGGCACATGTGTACATGAAACTTTAAAATATTCATTCATTCATTCATATTGACATATTTGATACCCACATGTGTTGGCGTCTACAGGTTTGGCAAGCTCCTGTATAAAGGCACTTTTACTCAACTTCAGGAGTTTATTCTTGTGTGACACAGTGGATACCAGTCAGGTTTTGAACTGCACTGTTAATCAGAAAACGCAGTTCCTGATTGTGCAAGTCATTTAAGAATCTAGCGCCTGTGAGCTCGCTGTGCTGTCAGGCTAGCCTTTGGCTCTGGCTACGCATCACATACCTCCACTCCAGGACGACGTGAAGGACGTCACAAATTCATTCAGCAAGTTGCTGAACTCCAGGAAAGAGTTTCTATGCTGCATCAGATACAGGACAATGAGAGGCTCATTGACAGCGTGCTAGTGCTGTGCTCCACGGCTAAGGAGGCAGAAGCATTTTTATTTATTGTTTATTTGGTTGGGACAGTGCATGTTAATGAACACACATGCGAACCATGCATGTAAACACACCACTCCGGATTGTAGCCATGGGCTAATTTGCATCCGTTGTTGTCCCACACTCACAAACACACTCTTATTCATCCTGATCTATTGTACATGTTTTTAGTGGTAGGGGAAACTAGAGCACCTGGAGGAAACCTACACAGACACCAGGAGAACATGCAAACTCCAACGCCGAGCATGTGAGGCCTTGGTACCTGGTGCCCATTACGTAGATCGTGAGCCACCAGTGTCTTGTCAAAGCAAACCGAGTAGATTGCGGAGTCCTATCTCTCCAAATTGTCTGCTCGCATTTGGACTGGTTTGACGCACTGAAGGACCTCAGTTTGGCTACACCTGGGAATGTTCTCAAGCGCCCACACCCGCGCGGGTTATCGAGGTAATCCTTATGCCCTTCATAAAAATCTATAGATCTCCAGGGCTTGCTGACTTTGAAAGTAACTTGCGATCCGAAAAAGTGTGGGCCCCCCTGGCCTAAATAATGGATTACAAAAGAGCCTTGGTTTCTCATCTGTGTAACTTGTAACTGGATATTTACTTTACC
>OMNZ01049511.1:0-23157 GCA_900303255.1 Lesueurigobius sanzi | reverse complement strand
CTGTCACGTAGACTTCTACAGCGCTGGGTTTTGTACTTCCTGGTAACAATTACGTCATTGTTCAAACCCCCAAACTGTCCTCCGCATTTTTAAAGCCAATAATCCAAAATTGATGAGTTCTGAGCCGTTCTGTCTCAGCGTGGACCCAGCCACTCGGTTGCGCTACAGCCACATGTTCAAATCAACGCTAATTGTTTGTTTTTTACAATGCGATTCCCCCTGTTGCCTGTAGGGGCGCTCCAGGCCAAATCCTCATGAGCCCTGACACATACAGTAATTTGAGTATCATATCATCTTCACAGAGGCATTATTTGAATGTATAAAATGTAAAATATCAATGCACAGACATACTAATGAAAGATTTTAAGCCTGTTTTTAAAATTGAAATGCATGATATGTCCACTTTAACTATCGGCATCAAAATGTCATGTTGTTGTGTTTACGGCTGTTGGAACAGAAATAGTCAACATGGACTTTACTAACATCATCCTCCCATTCAGTAATTGTACAGGGATCTGGGAGCCGCTTGCCATTCGTTAAAGTGAGCTTTTTAAAGTAAGCTTCGCGACCTTTAGCTGATAATGAACCTGCGTAGCTTGACAATCGCCATGATCATTAGTAGATAATACTATGGCTGGAAGTCCTTTCTACAAACCAACATCATGCATATGTTTATGAATATTGTCTACACTTGGAAACCTTTATGAGAAAATAATGCGACCTTAGTTTAAATGTGCCACAGAGAAGACAATGGGAGAAACTTAAGAAAAACTTTGGTCTGATTCACAAAGCGTTCTTAAGAAGACAAAACTGTTCTTAGAGAGATTGTGTTAAGTTACTATTTTATTAGATTTGTTATCTTATTCTATTTTTATGCATGCCTTATAGTTATATCCTTTATTTTATTTTTTCCATAGTTTATAATTTATCTTTATTTTCATCTATATTTCATGTTTCATGTTGCACGAGTACACCAAAGAAAATTCCTAGTCTGTGAAACCTTCATTGACAATGGCAATAAACTCCATTCTGATTCTGAAACCCCAAATTCATGAACTTGACACAAAGAACACCACTCCCCTCATTATCAGGACATTTACATTATATTGACTCTGGAAATGCAAAGACACGCCCTTTAATCTTCCATATATGGGCATGACCAGAGCATGAGGCAGTACTCCTGATCTCTCTCCTCTGATTACGACAGGTGTGACTCAGAGCAGCAACTAACGAGCTGCAGCCCTCAGCTGTGAAAGTCTACACTAACTATCTCTGCTCTACACCACCTCTGATCACTTTAATTATCTCAAAAATTATTTTTTTTTAAGTTAAATTATTTTTAGAAAAATGTTACTCAAAAAAATATTATTCAGTCGGCCTTAAGAACAAATTTGTGCGTAAGTTTGTTTCATGAATGAGGCTCATTGAACTTTGTGACAGTTTAAGTTTCATGTGGATTCTTCCAGTCATGACAGAGACATTAAGCATAAACCAAGGCAAGAAAGCTGCATTTTTACATTGTTACCATAGTTACCGCCATAGAATTCTCAGTGGCACCACCTCAATCTAAACAATAGGCTCTTTACAATGTTGTGACGTCACATGAACACAACCTTTGAGGAAGTGCCGTATTGAGTGATGTTAGTTTGTAGAAAGGACTTTCAGACAGAAGAATAACTACCAAATAATGATCAGGGAAAACATTTCTTTCTCAAACTGCTTCTCTATATAGAGCTGTATTGGCCCCTGCACCATCTAAGATCATCACATCCCTATTTGTGACAAGAAATCCAAAAGGCTTGCCATGTTTCACACAGAAACAAGAATTTAGCTTGAAAACATACAAATTCAAATTTGTTACAGCGGCAGTCCTTTATTTTCTTTTATTATTAAATCAATTTACCCCCATGGAGGTTATTGCATGACACGTCAGCTCATGCATTGTTATATGTATATATATATATATATATATATATATATTATATATATATGCATGTATATTGCAATGTAGCCTACGTATGTGTGTGTATTTTTCTTTTATTTTTATCGATATTGAAACCGACATAAGAAATCTTTGTCAAAACAAGTCTTAGATAATGCACAATATAATTATAAACATAAGAAAACCGTTTGGCTGTTACTTTAAAGGTTCTTTTGCTGCACATGGAGTTTTCCAGGAACCAAACTTATGGCCAATGCCAGAGGAACATTGTGTTTTAAGAGTTTCGGCGCCTGAGGTAGTGTGAGACTAACGAGCAGCTAGTTTTTAACAGTTATGAAATATTGGTCAAAGTAGATTATGAGTTTCGATCAGAATAATACTGCGGTAGTGAAAACTGTGGTAAACTCCTGAGTCTAAGATAGGTAAAGAGGTATAAATTGTATACTGTACATTGCTAAGCTCACTGTAAAATAGTCCGGCATTAGTCTCTTTGCCTGCTAACATGCTAAAACGCTAACATGCAACGCTGCTAACATGCTAATCTGCTGCTGCGTTAGGGTGGCCAGACGTCCCAGTTTACCCAAGACAGTCCCAGTTTACCCAAGACAGTCCCAGTTTTGAGGGTCCCATGTCCAAACCCTTTGATTTGTCCCAGTTTTACACAACCTCTGTTCCAGGTGTCCCGCTTTATCACCAGTGCAGCCGTAGCAGGGTTTTGTAGGCTACTTGAAACGTTTAATGACTTTTAGCTGTGTGCATCAAACACGTTCCATAAGGAGTGAACTAATTGTAAAGCTCAAAATCACTTCAATGCAGATTGGTCCATTTGATTGATATTTGACATCTACAAACAGTATGTCAGCGTGGGAAAATCACAATTCCAGAACAACTGGAACAACTGGAACGCAGCATGCAAACCAGCTAACAACATAAAAAACAAACCTATTAGCGTGCTAACCAGTTAACCTGCTTACATAAAACAAACCTGCTAACATGCTAACCTGCTAACATTAAAAAAAACCTGCTAACATGCTAACCTGCTAACATAAAAACAAACCTGTTAACGTGCTAACCAGTTAACCTGCTAACATAAAAATAAACCTGCTAACCAGCTAACATAAAAAGAAACCTGCTAACATGCTCGTCACAGCCCAATCTGTGAGTTTTACCTGATCTGCGTGAATCCTGCAAATCTGTTAGCCTGACTAAATTTGTATTATTTTACTGTAAAATTGGCCTGACTAAATTTGTATTATTTTACTGTAAAATTCTCTATTGGTTATAGCCTTAGTTTCTATTTAGGTTAAAAAAGTTTCACAACATTTATTTTACAACGAAGTACCTGCTGTAACCAACATCGACTGAAACAGACCTGTTTTCTGTTTTTTACAGAAAACTTCATGTACGTTAGGCAGATATTTAACTGTTAAAATTGGCCTAAAAAGTACGCTATAGAGTAAGATTGAGGACATGTGCAGATTAAATTCTCAGGTAAAAACCTGTTTTGGGCGATGACAACGCTCACATGCTTTAAGAGGATAAACACTAAAATGTTTGAAGCACAGTGAGATCTGATTTAGTTCCTGAGGTTAGTTCCTGGGACGTTTTGGTCCAAAGGGCTTTGAGATGAAAAAACAAAACAAAAACTGATAGTACCTTTAAACCAGTGTGTGGTAATTAAGTTTGTAAAAGTGTATCATTTTTAGCAATCATAGCTTTTATAGAACCTTTCTAAACATCAACAGACCAACCATTGTCCACTGTTTGGTTACTGACACTATTTTAATGGGAACTTGTTGCATTTCAAATATTGAAAATTTATTTTTTATTGGGATAAATCAGCAAAATGTAATTTAAAGGCCCTGTACCTGATTTGTTTAAAAACAATGAAAGAGGGAAAGAGTAAATTAATTCCTGAATTTTCTCACACATTTCTAACATCCCAGACCTTCAGGGTCACTGTCAAGAAATGCTAATAAAGTCTTACAAGCTCATAAAATTGATACAAATGCTTCATACGCACAAATATTTACAATATATTGAAGGAGGACAAGGAATTAAATTGCACTACTAGTAAAAAAGAAAAAAAATCAAGTTGAGGGCCTTTAAACTCCAGTAAGCTATTCTACATACAGTAACTTTTATTTTTTCCATCAGTAGGTGGCAGTAGTGAACCTTGCTTTACACCAACCTCCCTTCAACCTGGCCTTCCCCCTCACCCACACCACTCACTCCACCTCCACATGCTGCCCTGAAGATGCTTTCAAATGCAAAGGGAAAACAAATTTACCACATGAAATGAACGATTCCAGCGATTTCCCAAATCTGATTAAAATGACATGTAGATAGTTTTTGGAGCCAAAATACTACTAAGTTTTCCCATTCCATTGTTCTGAATTTCTCCACTGTGAGATCAATAAAGAACTATCTTTATTCTTCTTTATTCTTAAACAGTCCATTCAAAGCTTCAGTCAGTAACTAATAAGGTCAGAATGGCCAAATAACTTCTGTAATACGACTCTTTTAAGAACTTATATTAGTTTATTTTCATGAAATATTTTCATTTAGTTTTACCCTTTTGATGAACATATAATTCAGTCTAGATTTAGATTTAGTATGTGATTGTATTAGAATTTATCTAATTATATTCTGTGCTCCATGGAGCTTCTCCTCATGAACAAAGCACAGACCTGTTCCTTTGCCTTCCCTATGAGGCACTTCTCATGTTTTAGTCCCTTCATTTTTATTTAGTTTTTTGAGTTGACAAAAAATCTGGAGGTTTAGTCTCATTAACTAATTTAGCTTCAGAAAAAATAATAAATATTACTTTAACTAAAATTATGACAATGTTTAAGCTTAAGTTAACACTGGTTATATAATAAGATGTGGCTCAGACTCAAGCTATAACTACTACTGTAAACATGCGGACATTTAAAGAAGCAAATCTGTAGTGTGCGTAAACATGACCAATGCCTCTTCCACCAGGGGGCGCCCCCTCTCACCACGACTCTCTCCCTCTGATTGTCTCTGCATTTATTTAGTCTGTACAGGAGGTGTGAATGTGAGGTCCGGCTCGTTCAAACACTGCAGCAAAAATCTATTGCTTTGATTAAAAACAACAAAAGGCATTCACAGAGAAGGAGAACGGAAACACAAGCTGCTTTTCGAGGAGTCGCGTGAGAAACGTCCCAAAAGCGCCATTTACAAAGCGCATGGTTGTCACATACATGTACATAAGCACGCATAGAAACAAGGAGATGAGACGAGCACACAGGGCTTGACATTAACATCATCCAACTCGTCAAAGGCTGGTCGGTTTTCATTTTGGCTGGAACACATTTAGTTCCACTGCCACTTTGGCCAACTGGATTTTATACTGTACATACATCAACAACTCCTATAGATGTAGGAACGTTACTGTAGTCATTTTAAAACAAAAGTATTCCATCTTTGCATGGTGAAAATCTTCAAAACAGTGTCTTTAACTGTGTTTCCATCAAAGAAAATGTGCTTTTGCATAACTAAAGAGAATTAATGGTTGTTGGTTACTATGGGTTTCCTGATTAGGGCAGGTGCGTAATTGCAACAGCATTTACCCAGAAGAGGGTGCATGTGCATGTGCATGTGTGATTTGACTCCAGGTGCAGCTTTTTCTCTTGTTTTGTTGTTGGACACATTCATCCTTTAATAAGTTAGCTGCACTAACTGCTCTGAAGTCACGCAGCACTTATGAAGCTTGACGAACAAGAACCATTCATTATTCAAATGAAGATTCATTTTTAGTCACCAACTTGGGTCTATAGTAGCAATATCTGAGCAGCTCTTGAACATTCGGGAAAAGATTTTTTTAACTTAACACCTGTGACTGATGAATCAGCCCAAAAGTCGGCTCCGATCACTGTCACGTGTTCTCTTCATCTGCTGTCAAACTATCTGTTTCCATCTTCTAAAATGCACATTAATGCTTATTCGCAAAAATCAAAAAACACCTAAAGCGAGCAGATAAATGTTTTATGTAAATAAAAATTTCTAAATTTTCAATGTGGTGTTGCCAATAGAGATGCACCGATCCAGCTTGTTTCCGATCCCGATACAATTCTTGGACCATATTTTCAGACCCTTGTTCAAGCCAATTAGGTTAATTATACAACATTACAAAGTTTACACCAAAATTTTACAAAAACAACAACTTTTTAAAAAGACTAGCCACAGAGGCCAGTGAGCAAAAACGTTTATGTCAAGCCCTGATAGCACACGAGCCAATAGAACAAAAGAGAAAATAGCGCTACAATTTCACAAGTTCACCAGCGTTATTTAGTGCTTGTAACATTTTCTTTTTCTCTTTTTGGCCATAATTTCCCACCAGGACGTCAGAGTGGTGGGTTCTGACACAGAGTTTAAGATATGAGCTCAGTATATGAACAAGAACTGTGCTGCACTTTAGACATTAGATATTATTGACAGGCAACAGGCAAGGCTACCCACTATCCCCATATTTGTTTTATGGTCGGTACTAACAGAAGTGGACGTATTATGCTAAACTGGCTAATCTTTTTCTATTGGAACTTCAAAACACACCTGGAAAGAGTTTGTATTTCATTGTTTTACATATTTGTCTAGATTTGTCTTGTTGCAAATGGACACAAATGCTCGGTTTCAACTCTCTATAAAAGTAAATGTAACCAAGACGTGTTACTGGACAAAAGGGCCATCTTAAGTTAAATTACGGCGAGACACTGCAGGTGAAATTTATGGTTTTACTTTGTTGATATATTATTTGCATTTGTTTGGAGGGACTGATTTTGTTTATTTTTTAATAAACTAGCTAACTAATAATTCCAAGACTGAAAATGTTGGAGGAGCTACTAAAGTGCAGATTTTGTTACAAGAGTGAAAAAAATCTTGTTAGACGCTTTACGCATGGCACATGGACATTATTTGTGAATGGATATATTATATGCGTAATAAAATAGACATTGTAAAGGGTAAGTTTTTTTTTTACTTTGGCACTGAAACTAAGATGGTACGGGACAACTAGGCAAAAATCTCACCTGCAGCGTCTCCACTTAAAATGAACTTGATTGATAGCACTAATTATAATACATTTTAGTTTGAAGACATGGAGCGAATAATATTTCCACTTATTGTCTTAGAATTTGAGTCCAGATAGAGATTATGATAGCGTCACTTACGGAGAAACTTACGGAGGACCAGTGATGCAGAAATCTATAAATGAATATGTTTTTTTTTATTTATAATTACTTAAAAATAATCATACATATTTGAAAAACTTATTCATGATGCCAAAAAATATAGTTTTATTTATTTACATGTCTGTATTTCCATATTTTCTACTTTCATTATTCATTTATTTACTCCTGTATTTCTGTCCAGCATTGGTTCAGGTCCTCCACAGACATTCATTTTCCACACAAACTCACTTGATACAGTATTTTCTGCCTTTATGTCTGAAAGCCAGTCTTTACCTATCAATAATATCTAATCCAATTCTATGTGTTTTCATCCTCTCATAAAAAATGCTGCATTTTAATGGATATTACATAGCCACATGACCGTTAGCATTAGCACCATGACGTCACTTTTTATGTAGTTTAATATAGCCCCCTGTGCTTGGATCGTTACAGTACAAAAACACATATATGTGACATGATTTTGATAGAACTCTGCCGGGTTAAGACGAGACGCTGCAGGTGAACAGGGGGGGGGGGGATTTTTGATAACTAAATCTAAATAATGGAAAGTTGTGCTCATAAGTTTACATACCCTTTAAGTTTACATAAAGGTTTTTGTGTTATCATTCATATTCTATGAAATGCATAAGATTACATACCCTGAAGGCCTACTTCTTCAACCAAATAACGGCATATTGTGATGTATTACTCCACGCGAGTCTGGTGGAGGGAACATTTTACCAAATATGAGAGAAATTAACATCCAGAAAGTAAATAAGCCAGATCTGACTACAACAGCCCTTCCCAAACTCCAGCAGATCGAGGCCCCCCCATATCAATCCAACAATTCCACAGCCCCCCCCCAATATTATATAATATATTATGTTTTACTCATTGATTTAGCAAACATTTACATAAAAAAATGCAAACATTAGTAGCTAAACTGAAAAAATGTTAACATGCCTTTATTTAAGAATATTTTACCATCATTTAAGAAATTCTGACTCTGAAATATTTCAATTTATAAGATTTATAATATATTTGGTCCTATTTTAGGGGCAATAAGTTTTTTTTTTCTTGTGCAAACAAACTGATTGCATGAAGAGATAATTTTACTAACCTGCTATTATATAAATGATCAAGAAATGTTAATTTTTAGATCCGTTTTTGCAGTGTATCGGCTAAATCCTTATTATAATTCAACAAATACACATGAAGTTCATTAAAACTCTACTTATTTTAATGTGAATGATCTGTATTCAACCTTTTGGAGGCCCCCCTGCAGGACCCCCACTACAATTTAGCATCATTTCAACCTGGAGAATAGAAGAACTAGTCCATTAACCAATGCATATGTAATGTGTATGTAAACCTTTGAGCACAACTATATTAGCAACAAAGATTATTTCAGGAGGGATTTTGGATCTTGTTTAGTTTTTCAATAAACAAGTTAGTGACAAAATGTACAAATGAAACACTTCTCCTTGCTTTGGGGGATTCAATAAATCAGGCTGGATTAGATACTGAAAAGAACTTCAACATATTATGAAGACCAAGACTGGAAAGTTTGGAGTCTGTAGGTGCTACTAAAGTTGAGATTTTGGCCGCAACAATGGTAGAAAAATGTATGTTGATGGAAAAAAATGGCCTTCGAATTTACAATTTCCCAATAAGTGCAATAATTAAACGCTTTATTGTGAAGATTGGGACATTTATTTTCTTCCAGGTGAAAGTTCCAGAGCAAAATCAAAACCGTAACATTTTAGATTGAATTTTGCTGCAGTGTCTCGCCTTAAGTGACTTAACAGCGTCCACAGTTACAACCTGCAGGACTCAGGAGGAACCACGTCTCACTGTCACATTAAACCACCGCGTGAGAGACTGAATGATTGTCTTTTCCTGACATCGTAGCCATTTATGTGCTTCGTATAGTCCTTGAAATAGTCCTCGCGCGCTCCCGACGATGGGAACTAATGCTACCCTCTGCTAGTTCTCCTGGTGATTTTAGTGCAACGCGACCTGATGGAACGATGGTTAATTTATCACGCCTTTCAGCAATGGTTCCACAAAGCACACTCGCTATACTCTCCGGGTTACTCTTGTTTTTGGAGTCGGGGGCTGTGTCCAAAATCACTTCGGGGGAAAACGGAAAGTGAGTTAACAAGTAGACAGAAAAAAAAGGCAGACCGGATTGAAAAAGAGAAGTATTACTGACATGTGTGAAAAAGTTGGTAATAATTAAACAGATAAAGATTAGATAAAGTGTGTGGCAGCTCCATGCGGAAAGAGAAAGTGTCATTGAGTGGGAGCGATCCACAAGCAACTTATAAACTCACTACTAGCTAATACTTGGACTGTCAGAGGCGGCTCTAAATGAGAAGAACTGAGGTCCGAGCACAACACTGTCTGTGAAGAAATAGAAATGTAGAGAGCATAGCTTTAAACTTATGCAAAAACTAAATAGAAATGATCTAAAAGGGGATCTAAAAGTTGTCCACACGTCATTCACAGTCAAATAAATATAGTTTTAAAGGAATTGTACATTTATTTGTTTAATATACCGTATTTTCCGGACGATAAGTCACATTTTTTCTCATAGTTTGGCCTGTCCTGCGACTTATACTTAGGTGTGACTTATACTGTATATTAATTAATATGTTAGACACCTATTCAGTTTGTTGTTTGTGCTTCGTGTAGCTGCAAAACCATCAATATGTTACGTTACTATACTGTACACCTATTCAGCCTGTTGTTCTGTATTCTATTGTTATTATTATAACTTGCCTTTCAAGGTGAAATGTCTGTTCCCCCAAAAAATGCGACTTATATATGTTTTATCTCCCTCATTATGCATTTTTTGGCTGTTGCCACTTATACTCCGGAGTGACTTATAGTCCGGAAAATACGATAATAAATATTTAAACCTATATCCACTACTATTCGTATTAAATATCTAAATACATGAAGAAAAACATGACATTTTCTTCTATTATGATAAGGGGGGGCCTGAACGCTTTGAGACTTTGAGAAAGGCTGATGAAAGTGTTTGTAAAAGTAACTAAGGGGCAGATATCATAAGATTACTCTTCTCGCTACTCGTTTTCATTCAAGCTTTAACCTTTTTAACAGTTTTGATGTGTATTACATTGTATTTTCTTTTGAATTAAATAAATATAGCCTATACAATGTAAAAAAAACAGCAACTTGGGTTTATATTGGTGCAATTTTAGCTGCTGAATGTACGGCTGAAAATCGCACGGTCGCAGGGTTTTCTGACATTCTGATATTTGTCATGAGATGTGAGTTAGACAGCGGTGAAAGAGGGAGACAAACCACTAATAATCCTGTAATAATCCTCAACGCAACTGTTGGATGAATGTTTGGGTGATAAAATGTGCTGTTTGAGAGGAGAGTAGAACACATGAAACCTGGTTCTCTGGCTCTTAACAGGGAGCTGAGTCTTTGGGATTCGAAAGACTGGCTCCTTTTTATATTGATTTGGTTAAGCAAGAAAGTTCATATCACGCTGACGAGCAAATTTTGCTATCAAAATTAACCAAAAATGATGACGGGGATGATTTTCATTCTTTGAAAAATGTATTTGTGAATCAAATTTTGCGCCACATCCAATGAGAAAAGGCTGCCAAATCATTTTTAGTGCACAAGTCTCTCACTTGTGTTACATCAAAATTTTGTATTTTGTGTGAAAAAACTATGTTGTCTCTAAGGCATTGGTTAGAGAAGGTTTTTTGCAAATATTTTAGCTCTGGTTGTTCCAAATATGAGATAAATCTCAGACCATAATCTAATCAGAGCAGAAAGAGGACTCTCTCGCTCTCTCACTTTCTCAATCCCAGACAGATTCTCAGAGGTTCTTAGCTTTCAAATGAGGACTGACATGTGAAACTTGTACAAAGAGCATCCTACAGACACTACGTTTAAGTTTACTCCATCAACACGTCCTCGAACGGCGTCACTTTAGCTTCATGTGGCAAAAGGTTTTTTTAAAATTACAATTCCCATGTATTTTTTTCCGCCAAATGATTAATGGGAAAAATGATCGTCCGATTAACTGATTACCTAAATAATCCTTAGTGACAGCCCTACTTGCGCTGATTCTTGAGTCCATTCTGGATTAATATGGTCAAAATGGTCTGTAAAATTGCACAGTGTAATCCCAGCTTTAGACAAAACTTACAAACAGCTAAAGGAAAGTGATATTCTTACAGCGAGAACCAGTGAAATTGGACACAGCCTTCCATTGTCGTCTATTTCTACGGTTAATGAGGATTACTGGGTGGTTTTTTCAGAGTGCTGTTATGTAGTGTGTACAGTGCATGCATTCAGCTGCATCTAGAGACATGCGCTTCGGGAAATGACTTTTTAATCGATTGCTCTTTTCTGCATAACGGGGATTAAACTAAGATAAAAACAACAAGTCATCTCAAGATGTACAATAACCTGCGTGTTTACGTGGGGATTACGTGAGGACCGAGCGGAGTTTTAGGGTAAACACGTGTGAAATCGAGCAGTTTTTTACGAACGGCGACCGGCAGCGAGCAGCGGGAGAGATGAGGAACATGAGCAGCCGTTGTTTTATCAACGGGAGAGAAATTGCATGGTTTTTTTCTAGAATGTGTCTAAAAAATACCAAAAATACACCAACTGTACAATTATGGACACACAAAATAAAACTATGTTCAAAAATCTGAGGTGAGAGGTTATATCTGCAATAACAGAACAAACGGAGAACAGAAAAGACACAAAAATGGACAATTATCCGTGTCATGGATTTGGAATTTTAAACACTAACGCATTGATTTTTATATCAACTAAAAACATTGTTGTCTCTGAAGTTTCGGTCACTGGATTTTCAGAAAGCAGGTTTTGTATTTGCAGAAAACAAGCACTTTTACCCATGAGGCTCGCTGGGGCCCGGGGAAAGGAGGGTTCATGTCAGTTCCCCTCCTGCATCTTTTATTACTTTAAATAAAAAATGGGTTACTTCGCTGCGAAAAATGAAATTGGATTGAGTTTAAAGACTGAAATGCAGCCCATCCATCTAAAAGCGAGTTGGAGAGTGTTTAACCAAATTGTTCTGGGATGCTTTTCAAGACATTACGACTTCGGTCAGATTCATTTATTTGCCAACGGGTAAGAAAATCGCAGATAGTAACTTCTCCATCTGGGTCCACTTGAAGCAACATGTTCATAAAACCGGGCCCAAATGCTCCCACTGCCAGCCAATCCCATTTGTGTGCGGCGGCCATCTTGTTTCCTCAATGAAAAACCGCTCATATTGGCCCTGCCCCAGTCCCCGCACTGCACACTGCACGCTGCACACTGCACCCGGCGGCCGTCTATGAAGTGCACTTGGTAGAACTTTGCAGGGCCGGTCCAGCCCAATGAGCAAATCATGCAGCTGCTTAAGGCCCCGAGAACACAAGGGGCCCCCGATACTGCATACATTTGTAGTACAGGTGTTGTGTGCCTGATGGATTTCCCTCCAATGTCGAATGTCTCCTCAGAATAACTAGCACAATACAAAAAGTAGCCCAGAAACAAGTCAGTATTTTTCATGTAATTTTGAATACAATTAGATATTTGTTCACCCCACTGGCAGAATTATTTAAATTAGTTACTAATTTCGAGATTTCTTTTTGCAGCGTAGTCTACTTTCTTTTACAAATATAGTCAGGTTGAAGGATGGGATAATTGACTCTTTGTTTCATTTATGTTAATATCTATTTTCCCAAAATTAAATTTTTGCAAGGGCCCCATGACATAATTCCGCGTAGGGCCCCGTGAATGCTCAGGCCAGCCCTGGATAGAAGTGCATGAAAGGGTTTGAGCGCTTAGGTTACAAGTGTGCAAAAAACACAGGATTTGGGACAGTGATGAGAATCTTTTTTTTGTCCAACCAGGTTTTGGGATTAACATTTTCATTGGGCGACGGTTCTCTGATCGTCCCGTCACAGGCCCTTTGTTGTTTTCAGATAATAAAAGAGAAAATATTTCAATACTTAAATGTGAAAAGACACTTTTTCGGCGTAAGAACAGGGGCTCCATCGCCAAACATCGCCTTTCAAACGTCAAACGCAGCAATGAATATACATTGGCGAAGTGTGAGTATTGGGACAGGGCCATTTTGTTCATTTTTAAACCTGTAAGGCCATGGTTTCTCGGGAGGTGATACATCAAACTACACTTACACGAATTTCATGATGTTTTATATTGAAGATATTATGTTATGTGACAAATAGCTGAAAATGAGCCATTTTAGTCAACATTCTCATTTTAATTCTTCAATAAAAATACAACAAAGGTGATACGCAAGTGTCTTAAATATGTGTCTTAAATAATAATAATAATGCATCTTTTTGCGCTTTTTTGGACACTCAAAGACGCTTCACATGGCATTATTCTTTCACTCCACACTTGGTGGTGATAAGCTACTATTGTAGCCACAGCTGCCCAGGGGTAGACTGACAGAAGCGAGGCTGCCAATTTGCGCCATCGGCCCTTCCGACCACCACCACACATTCACTCTCTCACTACATTCATACGGGCTGTGGGTGAAGTGTCTTGCCCAAGGACACAGCGACAGTCTGCAGCTGCAGAAGCCGGGATTCGAACCCCCGACCTACCGATCATGAGACGACCCGCTCTACCATCTGCGCCACTGTCGCCCAACAAATATGTGCGCAACACATGTACTCCACCCGTCTCACCCGCAAAGCCATCAAAATCGCCAGGGACCCTTCGCACCCATCACACAGTCTCTTCAGGGTGATGCCTTCAGGGAGGAGACTGCGGAATCTACGGGTCAGTTCCAGTCGACTGAGGAACAGTTTCGTACACAGGGCCATCGGGAAGCTGAACTCCCTCCCCTCCCTCCCTCCCTCCCTTCTTTCCCCTCCCCCGCTCCACAATCAAGGATGAGAGAAACATAATTTCGAACCATTCACATGTTTTGACAAATAAAGAATCTTGAATCTTGAATCTTGAACACTGTATATTAACATAAAACAATGGTCGCCAGCCCCTAACATGACCGATATCTATTCAGATTATTTGCCTAGCCATTCTGTAGAATTCCTAATTATCTCCTGTGGAATTTAGATTTTTTAGAAAATGATTTAAAGGAAAACACTTCAGTGACAAAAATGCAGAGACACAATTTGAATCTTTTTCTTTTTTAAATAAAAGGTAAAAAAAAAGCCTAAAAAAACATTTAAAATTAAAAATCCGATGACACAAATAACGTCCCACACAAACACGTTATTCACACGCCCCGCTGTTGGGAACGTCCCGGGCTGAGCTGCTCCTCGACTCGACGGAATGAAGTCAGTAGTGCTCCGTGTTGGAGATTTGGGCATTTGGCTGGTTCCGTTTGCACACGCCTCCACGCACAGACGGAGGCGCCCCCTGCTGGTCAGTCCTCGAACACCTCCAGGAACAGCGGGGGGAACAGCTCGTTGGGGCACTCCACTTTCATGTGCAGGAAGCGTGAGGCGTGGCAGGCTCCGATCATGCGCAGGTCTGTCACCTTCATCAGCAGCTTCGGCCAGAAATGCGACAATTTGTGTTTGCGGTAATTAATGTAATGTTCGAAGGCCAAAAGGAACTCCTCCTGACAGCGCTCGATACGCTCCACGCTGCTCAGCCCCGGGCGGTCTGCGGCGACAAAAACACAGTTACAGTCTTTAATGGTTGGCCCCTCCAACCACCTCCAACCATTCACTCACTCTCTCATTCATTCTGACCTATTGTACATGTTTTTGGTGGTAGGGGAAATCGGAGCACCCGGGACACAGGGAGAACATGCAAACTCCTCACAGAAAGGCTCCATCCGGCCCGGGAATCGACCCCGGGACCTTGTTACTGTGAAGCACGAGCTAGCAGCGGTCTATATAAGATAATACAATAGAATTGAAGAATATTTTTTTATCTTTATCTTTGCTGTTCCTAGAGCTGCACTTTTCTGGACTGAGATGTCTGATGTATTTCCTGGTATCTGCTGTAGCCTCCAGTTTGGGGGTTGCTGCCCGAGTGCTCCAATGACCACAGGCACCACTGCTGCCTTCACCCTCCAGGCCTTCTCCAGCTCCTCTCTGAGATTTCTCTAGTTTCTCATGTTCCTTTTTCCTAATATTGCAATCACTTGGTATTGCTATGTATTCTGTCAGTCTGTATCTGGAAGTCCCACGGGATCTGGGCTCGGTCATTCTCTACCACCTTTGGAGGTCCATTCCAGCCCATACTTTGCACAGATGTTCCTGTACAATATGCCAGCCACTTGGATATGATAAGATAAGATAGTTCTTTATTGATCTCACAATGGAGAACTTTACTTGTTACAACAGCTCTTGATGTTCCATGGACAGCTTTCCCTTCAGCGTCTTACACCCTGCAGTTATGTGCTGGATTGTCTCAGGGGCCTCTTTGCACTGTGTGTGGTAGATCTGAGCCACTATTGCTCTGGAACTCAAGGCCTGTTCCTGTGCTGCCATGATTAGTGCCTCTGTGCTGTCCTTCAGTCCAAATCTTTTGAGCCATTGACAGGATTTCTTGATATCAGCCACTTCAGTTATGAACATCAAGCACCTCATCCTCTGTTCCCCATTGTCTGACACATTTGCTGAACACATCCTGTTGGGACCTTTTCCTTGTTGCACTTATGGATCTTAGACTCTCACTAGGGAACTTGGACACTCACTAGTCCAAGTTTTCTGTTCTTTTATGGTTTCGTATTAAAATATTATGAAATGGCCAAAATTGCAAGTTTTGGGGGGTTCAAAACACAATAAATCAGGCAGGAATTACATATTGAAAATCCCTCTGAAAAAACATTATTATTATTATTATTATTATTATTATATTGTGAAGATTAGGACATTTATTTGTTTCCAGGTCAAAGTTTATATGTTCAGAGTAAACTGGAGCAAAACCTGAACATTGAAAAGAGTTTTTCCGCTGAGTCTTCTCTTATTTGACTGCCATGTCTTACACCGATCTTAAACAACATGGATATTACAAGGCAGTATACTTTCTGACATGAAATCCATACCAAGCCCTCATTAATCAATAGCACAGTTTGTACAGTTCTGGCCTAAATCAATGCGGCTCCTGGCTCAGATCAATACGACAGAGTTACTGCCCATCTGTCCATCAATACTGTGTCACACACTCAGCGTGTGATGGAGACATTATAACACACACAAACTATATTTTTCATATCAGACTATGCTGCAAAATCTATTTCTTCAGAGGGGTTTTGGGATCTTGTTTGATTATTAGTGAAAAAACTTTTTTTGCGTAATTGCGTATATACAGTACAGAATAGATAGTGTGTATTTGACTTTTTGGTGACCCATGGATGGTAAACATGGCATCTGTACTTTGGTAATTGATTAATTTGCTGATTATTTGCACAATTAGTTGACTAATCAGTGAAAGGTGAGAGGAAATTGTATTTTTAATGAACTTTCCAACACATGAAGCAGAGTTCTGCTATTTGTGAACCTGCCGTTCCTCATTTGAAAACTGAAAACTCTAGATTTCAGTCACTGAGCTTTAACTCCTTGGGGCTGCTCTAGCACTAATAAGGGCTTGTTTGGGGACAGGAAGTACGAGAGAGTCCTCTTATATTTAAATTCAACAGGTTTTAGCCTTAGGATCTGGTAACTAACAATAATGTAGGGCTCTTTTTCTGATTGGATAATGGTCTTGAGATTTTTCTCATACCTGAGCACATAAGTAATATTTATGAAATATTGAGAACGAAAAATCTTACACATCCCAAATTGGACTCTCTTTCAAGATGCAAAATATGTAAACTTTTGATCAGGGACATTTGGCTAGTTTCTAGTTGAAAAGTGTAAACAAACAGTTTTTTGACAATAAATGGCCTCACACATGGCCTCACGCAACCACTAGCACAACTGAACAACAGAACAACAGAAATACCAGATTAACCGAATTGTAACTTTTTCAATAATTGGTTAATTGTCGATTAATCGATTAGTTGTTTCAGCCCTACTTTACTTTTCATCACAGCAGCCTCAGTGACGCTTCAGGATCAGTTTTTTTAGTGCAACTGGTAAGTTTTCACTGCATTGCCGAGGACATGGTTCCATCAGCAGAGAAAACCTTCTAGAAACCCCAAAGAAAATTGACCCTGGAGTGTCATTGAAGAAAAAGAAAGGTGTCATGCTAACCACCCATACAGCCACTGGGTCACTAAAAGGTCAAATACACCAAGTACATATCAAGTTTTTTTTTTTTTTCATATAAAAGTTCCACAATGCACCTTTAAATAAAAAATATACATATTTATTCATATCTATCTCATTTCATTTTTTAGATCAGCAATTACAGTGATGAACGCAAATCATAGAAAAGTAATGAAATTATTTAGTTTTAGTCGAAATTTACATGGAATGTTGGTCGTCGAAATTTAGATTCAAACTATAAAGAATTATTAGACAAAATCTTCATTAAGACGTGTGTAAAAATGAACCCAGGTTTGTCTTTCCTCACCGGACGAGAGGAGGATGACGGCCTGAAGCAGCGCCACTTCAGAGTCGTCCAGGTTAAAGGACGACAGGGACACGCCCAGGTCAAAGATGGCGTCCGAGACCACGCCCAGGCCGCCGTTCTTCAGCTGGCCCCGCGTCACCGCCATCTCCCCGTTCAGCGTCAGCGTCTCGCTCTCCGGGTCGTACCGGACCGCTGCTCTCAGTGACATAATCTCCATACAGCAGCCTTTCAACAGCACGATCTGGTCCTCACAAGGCAGCTGCACACGCAAAACTCATGTTAGAGAGACTCAAGCGATCAAACTTTACTTTCATACATGCAATGCAGCTCAAAAAAAAACACTCAAAAAACATTCAACATTCAAAACGAGTCCTTCATTTACCCCCACACCCACCCAACTCCCACCCCTCACATACAGTATTTACATTTAACAGACAATTCTCCCGCACACCAACATTCACACACCCACCCACACCATAAATAAAGGACGCAAGGCCGGGTACAGATGACCCAGGTAAGGGAACATCATCAGAGGAGCCGTCTGCACCCGGAGCAGCGCATCGGCTACGGCCAGGACTCCCTTGAAAAAGAGGTTTTTAATCTAAATGGGACTTTCCTGGTTAAGTAAAGTTAACCTCTTAAGACCTAGAGTCCCCGAAAATGGGGACTTTTTTTTCAGATACAGTTACTGACCTACGTGTTTTACGCAGAAAAATATTTCAAAGTTGCAAATTAGTGACAGCTGATGTGGGATTATCCATTTCTGTTGTTATTTCCTACACCACAGGGAGGAAAAAGGCCTTTTAAAAAAAAGCTCTACCAAATGTGTGGACACCAAGATTAGCCATGTGCACCTAGGATGTAAAGACATGATTTTTGGAGAAAAAGGCCTTGGGCTTAAGAGGTTAAATAAAATAAAAAGCCACCAGGCACTGAGCCAGGGCGCCCACAGGAGAGCACCCAGGCTGCTACAGCTGCCCACCGCTCCCAATGCAGAGGAAAGAATAACGAGAACAGAAGTAAAACAATCAAACTATAGTATAAAAGGTATAAAGATTATTATGAATAATGATGATATTATTGATAAACTAACTAAATAAATAGGACTAAAATGAAAAATTGAGTCTTCTCTTTAAAGGGCAGCTGCACACGCAAAACACGTTACAAAGAAGGCATTTTTCGGTCTAAAATGAGACTAAAATTAAATAAAAAGTTGTTAATGAGACTAAAACTAAAAACTAAATACATGTATGTGAACTTCAGTCAAAGAGCCTCACTTATTCATAGATTAGCTTTTGCAGCGTATAATTCAGCACATATTAAACCATGTGTACAATGGAAGGAAGGATGTGACCAATAACAAAGGCCATGTCACTGAAGGGGGCGCTGTTATTCAGCTGTATGTGACCTCAGACTCTGATCATCTCCAACTTTACAAGTTGTAAAGACCAGTTCGAAGAGTCGGTAATCGGAAATTTACCAGTTACAGTCAGTTGCCTTGAACGCACCATTAGCTCTCAGGCTCAAAATACTGTTGTCTTCATATCTAGTGGTTTCAGATATGAAGACATGTGCTAAAGCAGCTCTTACCTCACAGAACATAGGCAGTTTTTTGGCAAAGTCCACGACTCGGGTTATGGCAGGGGTGATTATTTTTGTAAACTGACTGAAGGCTTCAATGTCCACTTTGTTTCCTTCAGGAGGATTTACCATCGAAGCATGACCATATTCCTCTGGCTGCAAACACATACACAGTGCACGTGTCAGCTTTGACCACAGCATTTTAGGGTAATTATGTTAATGATCAGGGCTTGACATCAATGTTTGTACTCACTTGCAGCTGTGACTGGTCTTTTTCAAAAGGTAGAAGCCAATTAGGTATTTTATAAGCCACAATTAAGTTGTTTGTTTAAAATGTTTGGTTTAATCGTCTTGCTACAATTTTTATTAGTTTGAACACGGATAAAAAATATTGTTCACATGTTGTATAAAGATTGTTGCAAAGATTTTCTTTAGTCAATAATATTAGATTTTTTTTATCACAATAAAAAAAATCTGGATGACTGAGAGCAATTTTAAACCAGGATAATTATATTATAAACTAAATTTGGGATAGAGACAATGCTTGAAATTCACGACAACTATTCCCTTTTTTGGGCACCAATTTGAGGACTTCAAAAGCTAGAATATTTTGCTTTACATGTCAGTGTAAGCTCTCAGTCGTTCAGGAGTTGTCCATCGTGGGCAAAGATTCTTCAGTCTTCATCTGTTCTCTGTAGTTGAAGTGTAAGATGTTTCGCTCTTCATCCAAAGAGCCTGAGACTGACAACAAAGGTTGTTTTTGTCTAGGTGAGAGTAGCCTTAGAACAAACAGAGATGGGACCTACAGATAAACCCCTCCTACTGGTCTATATGAAGTCCACCTGGGTCCAAGTTTCCAGTGCTGACGAAGCTCTTTGGATGAAGAGCGAAACTACACTTCAACTACAGAGTACAGAGGTCTTTGCCTACGGTTTGATTTAACTAAATGGTTAATTGCTCTGTTTCGTTTGGCTCGTGGCTGTGTCAATGTCAAGCCCTGGTTATGGACATGTCTTACCTTATCCTCCTTCACCCCTGCTCCACTCTGGTCAGAAGTATAGAATAAATTACATGTTATTTCATTAAGAAGCATAGCTTCCTCGACCTGTTGGATAATCAACAGGAATCGTGAAGTTTCAATGAAGAACCCGTGTCAACATAAAGAAAACATGTTAAGCTGAACACACATGAGAGAGAGAGAGAGAGCAGCTGGGTTTCTACAGCAACAACAGGTCAGAGGTCAGGCCTCCTCCAACAGGGTCAAAACAACGCCATGGGCTATATGCACAGAACCAACATGTGACTTCTTCCTGGACCGTAAGACCTGGACGTCCTTGCGCTCGCCATTAAGTTGCATAGAGGTCTCACGCAAATCAAAAACTATCTGGAGACAACATGGCAGTGTCTTAACAACGTAATGTTAGATGTGAAAACTCACCTGGAGGAATAGTGTTGCCACCTGTCCTGGTTTTACCTGATTGTCCTTCTTTTTAATGGCCTGTCCCGGGGGAAAATAATATTCTCCCGGGACACTCCTATACTGTATATCACCTTTTACCTGCCCACTAGCGCCCCCAGGTGTCTACAATCAAAAACTGTAGGAAATAAGCCAAAACAATAAAGACTGGACATATTATTTAAAGCAATTAACTGAATAAATAACAACATAATGGTATTAAAATTAATCAAAATATTACAGTTGAGAGCAAAATAATATTATTAACAATATTACTAGTAAACACATCACAAGGTTATGTCCAATTTTGCTATAGATGGGCATTTTTTGTCTTGGGTTAGATGTGTGAAGGGCACCACTGCTTATAAGCAAAAGGGCCGATTGGGTTGCCGAAATGTCCAGGTTTTTTGTCAGGCCCAGCTGGCAACCCTATGGGGGAAACATCAGTGTTCATCGAGGTAGGAACTGCTACCTCAGAGCTAATGTGTTAGATAGAAACAATATCAAATTTAAACAACTAAATGAAACTGCTGACAGGCCGCTTCTTTATTGTGCACGCTCGTTCAAAACTTTGTGCTACTCTAAATGTTTATTTGGTGTTAGCCGTTAGCTTCCGGACAAAAACACCTCTCGTTATGAGCACGGACGCTCCTTCCAGTGAAGTCCATACATCCGACATAATGTTTTTAACAGGCTGCTCATCACATGGTATCAGCCACTCGCTGTCCGCTGACAGATCTGAGGTATTTCTTCATTTGTGTGAGATATGCCAACAACTCAATGCAAATGAATGGGGGGCGGCAGGTACGTGTCGATCTTACTGTCCAATCAGAAGTCACGCGGGGTCTCTGTGCATATAGCCCATATTACTAGATATACGCATTGATTTCACCAGATGCCAAATGCATGATGGGAAATCCTGTCGATGCTACTTAAGTACAGATTTTATTGCAGGGGTGAAATAGAAATGTCAAATTGTTTTCAAGTTTTGTATATCTACACTGTATTTTTCCACTAGCTTCCCCTAGAAAGGAAATGACCATATATGGATCACAGCGACTTGTTGATGGCTTTAAGCACGCCACATGGACCAAACATTTGTGAATTGCGGAGCGCGGCCATGTTGGAGAGACTTCCTGGTAAAGTCTGACGCGCGACACGACAAAACATCACAAAATAAACTCAACCTTTACCACGTATAAAGGCTTTGGTCTGTTTTTTACGTTGACATCGGAAACTAAGCTATTTAGACCAAACTAGATGAAACCGCCTGAAAAATCCATCCAAAAAGTGTGTAACGCGCGTTAAAAAAACAAGCTACTGTTTTCCCTGTTGTCCTGGTGTTGCCATAAAAACCCAATTAACCAGCAGCAGTACATTTAATCTGCACATGAGAGAAAAGCAAATTAGTCCAAACAAAGGTGTCAAATCAAAAGCTGCAAACAGAGAGAGGCATGAGAAGGCACTAGAGAAGCAAGGATTAGTCATTAGTGAATTTAGATCATCCAAAGACAAGAAGAGAAATGGTTGTTGGTAAATAAAAGCAGAGAACACACATGTGTCTGTGATCCCGCTAGGGCTGCCACTCTATAAGATATAAACACAGATTAACACAGAGAAGGACACGGGCTCGTCATTGTCTTCTGGATGTTAGATGGGCACTATCCAGGAACACACAGTACGCATCACCTCATTTTTGAACTGAAGTAAAAGTATTTTGTGGTTTAAACATGTATTTTCGCATTGGCTAAAGTAAAGTCGTTCTGATCAGAAACATCACATTTTTTTTAAGTCTAAAACACCAGGTTCAGATTTAGGTTCTGTTTGATCTGGTTTTTAGGCCTGGTTTAGACCTGGTTTAGTCTTGGTTTGTACCTGGTTCAGTCAGTCCTAGGTTAGCCCTGGTTTAGTTGTGGTTTAGTCCTGCTTTGTACCTGGTTTACACCTGGTTTTAGTCCTGGTTTAGACCTGCTTTAGTCTTGGTTTGTGCCTGGTTCAGTCAGACCTAGTTTAGCCCTGGTGTAGTTGTGGTTTAGCCCTGGTTTAGTCCTACTTAGTACCTAGTTTAGTCAGTCCTGGTTTAGTCTTGGTTTAGTCCTGGTTTAGCCCTGGTTTAGCCCTGGTCTAGTCCTGGTTTAGTCCTTGTTTAGTCCTTGTTTAGTCCTGGTTTACACCTGGTTTAGTCTTGGTTTGTCCCTGGTTTACTCTTGGTTTACCCCTGGTTCTCCTGGTTTAGTCCTGGTTTAGTCCTTGTTTAGTTCTGGTTTAGCCTGGTCTAGTCCTGGTTTAGTCCTGGTTTGCACCTGGTTTAGTCCTGGTTTGTACCTTGTTTAGTCAGTCCTGGTTTAGCTCTGGTTTAGTCTTGGTTTAGTCCTTGGTTTAGACCTTGTTTAGTCCTGTTTTGGTTGTGGTTTAGTCCTGGGTTACATCTGGTTTAGTCTGGG
>OMNZ01049510.1:33076-72127 GCA_900303255.1 Lesueurigobius sanzi | reverse complement strand
ATGTTTAAAAGAATGATAGCAGCTAATCAGCTACGTGGAGACTTATGGGCATAAAACCCACAATAATGAATTCAACTTTCATCCAAAACGTTGTAAACCAAAAAGTTATAAAAGCATTTCACTGGGTTTTCAAGTATTTGGTATTTTCTTGCTTATAAAATATCCGTGCTATGGCTAGCAGTTAGCAGGTAGCTGATTAGCCTCCATCGTGCTTTTAAACTGTTACAATTTGAATTTTTCGAAAAGTTTATGGAGATTTTGAATGGGATTTTTACTTCCTGGAACCAAAAAGAGCCTAGATATTTGCTGATGAGTGGCAACCGCGTGGCAATAGAAGACAAATGACTGAAAATGTAATACCTCCCACCTAGAAGTAGAGCATTTAAAAATATATGTAATAAAATAATCAGTATTGTGAGTTATAAGGATATTTATTTTAATTGTACCCCTATGGAACACTAGGAAGGGATCAGTAAATTCAGTAAAGTATTCTTAATGTTCAGACAGGAGGTTTTCTTCTCTTCCTCTCTTTTAAAAAGAACATCAAGAATAAGAATACAGAATGAACTTTTTTGAAGGGATCTGTAAAAATCTTCCAAATTACCATGAAACACATGCGTTTCTTTTTGAATTAAACTACTGAAATTCAAAGAAACATTACCACAGCACACAGTTATGAGACAGATAACACTTGTTTGTGCGCCTCTGATTATTATCATTTAATTGTAATTTTCTTGTATTCAGAGACTATCCTTGGCTGTTAAAGATGCCATGGCACATGCAAACGACACAGCCAATGAGGTAGTGTCCAATATCCACGTAGTGAGGAGCTTTAACGCTGAGAAACATGAGGTGAAACGATACAACCAACGTCTGAACGCCATCCACAACCTGAAGACACAGCGCGACACTGTGAGAGCCATCTATCTGCTTGTCCGAAGGGTGAGGCCTTTTGTTTTTGACAGGCATACAGTACATTATAAGGTGAAATTGTATGTCTAACACTGTATCTTTGCGTGTCTAGCTGACTGGGCTGGGCATGCAGGTCCTGATGTTGTACTATGGCCGGCTGTTCATCCAAAGGGGGCAGATGACAACTGGAAATCTGGTGTCTTTTATACTCTACCAATCAGACCTGGGCAACAACATCAGGGTAAGGCTTGATGCTTTGATGCAATTTTTTCTTTTTAAAGGTACAATGTGTAACATCTACCCGATACATAGAACAAAAAACAAGGTTTTATTTCATTACGGCTGCTTTTGGTGGAAAACACTTCACAAAACATGCTTCTTCTTTACTGTGAGCGGACTCTCCTCTCCTCTCCTGGCTTAGACTTAACTTTGCTGAGAGCAGGACATCACCAGCTTATCTTTTGGAGATGTTGCTGCTTTGTATTGACTTCAGGTTGCCAAACATGAGGTTTAATTGTACAGTATAAGGTTCTATTCCAAGTGGTTTAGTATTACATCTGATTGCAGAAATTGCATTGTCAGTATTTAGCTGATCATTAGCATGTTTAGATGTTGAGTCGGTCTCGTGATGTGACAACATGTAACCCAGAATGTTCCACAGTGTAGCTTTAAAACGAGTAAATGTGCATATTGAAATCAAACAATCATTTAACCAAGTAAGTATTCCTGATATTATTCTTGAGGGAGTTGACAAGTTATAATGGCTTTTTTTTTCTCAGACAAAATGTATTGGGTGAACTTGTTGGCAATTCATTCCCTGCTGCTAACTTTGCATTCTGTTGTTTTCTCCGGCAAAGCACTTCACTCACCTTCACTATATGACTCTGATACTGTAGCTTCATATGGTGGAAGGACAGGCCAGTGAATCTAACAAGATTAAGCGGAAGATGAATAAAGGAAACGTCAATAAGAAAATCCTTACACATATTCGTCTGTCCTTACAGATATTGTAACTTATTCTTTGCCTTCTAGACCCTCACCTATAGCTTCGGGGACATGCTGAACTCTGTGGGCGCCGCTGGGAAGGTGTTTGAATATTTGGACCGAAAGCCAGAGGTCAGCGCGCAGGGAACACTTGCACCTGATCAGCTGAAGGGACACATCCAGTTCAAACAGATCAACTTCGCTTATCCATCCTGCCCCAGCAAGACTGTGCTGCAGGTGAGGAGAAACTGTCCAAAATTATGTGTAATAGTAATGTTAAAATATAAGGAAGAAGTCAAAATATGCTGAAAATAACTGCTCCCTACAGATTGCACAGTACATACTAAAAATACCTTTTAGCAAGTGTTATGCTTTCTACAAATACAAACCTTCTCACTACTACTGTTACTAATAATCAATACGATATAAGTTTTACAAGGACATTTACAATTTACTACCACTGCATTGAAAATATACTATCATTTAACTTGTATTACTACTGCATACCACTGTATATGGCTCTTTATGACAAAATATTATATCCAGAGTAAAATGATCTCCAAAATGTATTTAAACAATGCCTTGATCGTTATTCAGTTATTTCTTTTATTAAAAATAATGTCTTTGGCTGTTACTGTTACCTGTAGGACTTTTCTCTGGAGCTAAAGCCAGGGCAAATGACAGCTCTTGTTGGTCCATCTGGTGAAGGAAAAAGCACCTGTGCAAGTCTCCTGCAACGATTTTATGAACCTCAAAGTGGGGAAATCCTGTTCAGCAACGAGCCACTGAAGTCCTATGAGCACCATTACCTCCATCGAAAGGTAGGCGACATTGCGTTTTCCAAACTTTGATGACCCAAACAAAGCATGGAGATGAAATTCAGACTGCAAACTTCCTCCTTATTTGAACTAAACCAGGTCTAAACTAGTTCAAAAACAGAAACCAAACCTGAATATCAAATGATTCACAAGAAGCTGGAATATCAAGTACATAGACCACAAAATGAAATCCACTGCCTTGATTTTCACTTACAGATCGTGGTGGTGAGCCAGGAACCTGTACTCTTCACTGGTTCAATCAAAGACAACATTTCATACGGGCTTAAAGGCTGCACAGACGAAGAGATAAAGGAAGCAGCACAAAAGGCCAATGCACACGACTTCATCCTGCAGCTGGAGAAGGGATACGACACAGGTAAACAGACAAGATTGCTTATTTCACGCAAGGTCAACATGTATATCTATAGGAAGTTATTGAAGAGGTTTTGTTCCCATGGCAGATGTGGGAGAAGGAGGCGGGCACTTGGCGAAGAGCGAGAGACAGCGCATTGCCATCGCCCGAGCTTTGGTCCGACAGCCACAAGTCCTCATTCTGGATGAAATCACCAGCTCTCTGGACGACAACAGTGAAAAGAAGGTGAGAGAATTATGATTTATATTCATGAAAAAAACTTCTCAAAACCGGTGTAAATTATGGAAAAACTACAACTCAGTTTAGACTTATGTACTTTTATTGGTAACACTTACTACAATGGCTCTGTACAAAATGGACCAGGAAGGGAATACTGATTTGACAACCTTCCTATATTGCAAAATCTCTCAATAAGTCCTAAATTGTTATTATTTATCAGTTTAAGTTGTAAAATATCAACTTGATTTTAAACAAAGCTAATATACTTTGTTGGTTGGGTATGTATTTATTGCATCACAAAACAATTATGCTTAAACAATTAGTTCAAAGGATGCAGCAGCCATAAAAGAACAGTTGACATAATAAAAAAAATAATAGCAGCACCTTAATGAGATAAAATAAAATCTGTTTTGTGGGCAATAAATTATTATATGCTCTGAACATAGAGCTATTTCTAATTCTAAAAGTTTATTTTACTTTCGGTTTTCTTCTGCATGTTAAGCACAGCTGAGTGACTTCTGTTTTTGTCTCGACAGGTTCAGCAGGCCCTGGCCCAGTGCCCGAACCAGACACTGCTCATAATCGCACACAGGCTGAAAACCATAGAGAAGGCCGATCAGATCGTCGTCATCGGCAACGGAGGAGTTCTGGAGCGAGGGACGGACGAGGAGCTGATGAACATGGAGGGACATTACTACAGACTAAAGCTCTCCACAAACGGACAATCTCCATAACCGTGTATAGTTCACAAGATATCACAACATCATATTCATGGGTTTCAGTCACATGAACTTTTTCTGCTATGGATTCCGTTTTGAGGACTTTTTGACCATTCACATGATTAAATATTTTGTTGTGAATTGTTACTGGCTGTGACAACTTCTGAATAAGGCGCATCCTGCATTCCTTTAACATGTTTTGCACAATGTAATAATGCTCACTGCTCAATTTAGTTTTGGAGTAGGCTGGACTTATGGAAATATGGAAAGTGTAATATAATGTAAATATACAGTGTTTTTGGAAACATTATTCAAAATCAAGTTTCATGCTTTTTTGCTTTGTAGTTAAATAAAATTATTTAATAAAATGCAATGCTTTTGGCTGATAAATAATGATCATGATGAGACTAACACACATTATTCAATAACAGTTGGGCTATATTTATACTCTAGGAACTGAACCACTTCTCACTTCTTGGAGTATTGTATTCATGATAAAAATAGGTGAGCAGAGAAGTGTTTTTCGGCCTGAACTTGCCTCTCGATGCGAAAGAGAAACCATAAGCTGACCTGGAGAGTCCCTAATTTATTGATGTTTATGGCCATATTCTTGGCAGAGAAAGCTGCTTGGTGAGATCAGCCCAGAGGTGGAAGTGTGGCGTGATCTTCACCAACCACTCACCGGCCTGAGCGGTCGCCATTTTGTGACAACAGTCTAGAATTTTAAAATGGATTCTGAGAAATACTGACCAGACACAATGGTGTGTACATGTCTCTTTAAGAAGCTCTTAAAAAATTATCAAGAAAAAACAACAACTTAACTAAATAAATATTTTGTAATCTCAAACTGAGATTGACAAAGAACACGTTTGTGCAAAATAAAACAAACTAAAAAAAATAAGAAAAAGGGCCACAAATGTAGTTTTATTTATCAGTTTATTCTAAAGAATAGAAATTATCTTAAAGAAAAAACATTAGACTTTCGGTTATTACTGAAGGATGTGTGTTGGTATGCATATTACATCTGATATCAAACATGTCCCTTTCAAATGATGTGAAAGTGAAAATGCCAAACCGACAAGCGCCATGTTATGGATGTTATGGATAGTGTTTGCACATAAAATGGAGGTGAAGTTGCATCATATCTAGTGTAGTTATACATAATGTTATATTGTAGCTTTGACTTCAGCTACTCCTAGAGCTTGAAGTGTTTTATTTGCGTATGCTAATTGTAGGATGGGTGGTGATACAGAGGACAGGTTCATTTGCAATGAAGTATTTGCCAAACCAGTTCTGCACCCTTGTCTCTCACCACAACACTGCCAAGCTGGAAAGTCCCATGTTCTGTTTCTTTCGATTTTGATGAGATACTGCTGCAGTTGCCAGCATCAAAGTCACTGTTGTGAGCAAATAATACTTTCATTTCAGTCTTGGTATAGGAATTCATAACTGTTATATAACACAATATTTATCACAGGAAAGCAAAAAGATGCCTCACTCACAATATCACATAACACTTGTATGGCTTTTTACTGTAACTTATCCACCAAGCCAAACAACATGAAGCAAGTGCTGTTTTGAATGCAAACATTAGATTTTGTTGACACAATCAAAAATGCCATAAAATCAAGTAATGATGTTATAAATATTATTTTTTATTATATATATATATTTAAAGTTATGGTCGACAAAGTATTGTAATTAGTATTAGATACAAATGCCAAGAAAACAGTGATTTAGGAAAGTCCCGGCTTCAGAGTCTAATTTTGAAGTCCGAAGATCAAAATTATAAAGTAATAAAATAACCTCAACAAGAAAAATGACCAGTGTATAGTTGATTTTAGGAGTAACAGCACCACAGTTGGTTGTAGTTGGTACATTTACTCTTTGAACATGTGACTTACAGTAAGGTGGTGGTTTACCAAATCAGCTCTTCAAATGAGTTGCCTTTGACTGCCATCTAGCGAAAAATGTGTTATCGAAGACAGTATAGTGGCCTAACCTAATAAACTGTGGTCTATGGTGCTTTCTTCATTTTAGTCACAAAATCATTCTGATGGCACAGCAGACCACATGTGAACGGAATGGTTACTGCAGTCACATCACAGCATCAAAGAAGCTAACCCACAAAAAAACATGTGAGGAAATTGCTGACACGAATATGAAGAGCTTTACTGTTAGAATTAGATCTGGAATTGTTAAAAGGACATTGATTACAAAAATTAAGTTATAATGCAATACAGAATCTTCTTGGCAAACCCCCATGAACAGAAAAAGAGCACATTCAATAATAAGTTAAAACATTCCCTCATTTCAACAGCTTAACAAAATAGTTAGAAAATGTGCAATCAAAAAAGAATATGATATTGTGCAAATGAAATGAAATGTGCAAACGAAATGAATAAACGCTATAAGAAAAAAGGAGCAAAACAATATGCCTAGTAAATCAAAAATATTGCATTAAGCCTCTCTAATTTGAGCAGAAAATGGGTGCTAGGGAGAAGCCTTAATAATCGATTGGACCGGTATAAAAGTGCAACAGCACCTCATACGTTTAGACCAGGGATGGGCAACTGCCATGATAAGGAGGGCCAAAATTTTTCATCCCCACCATCGGAGGGCCACATGACCATGCACTTCAACTAATTGCACTTCAACTAATATGAGAGAAGCTACAAAATAATTTTAAATAAGAACACATTTTTGTATATTTATGCCTGCATGTTTATTGAACCAATATACAATTATTTCCCACACAGAAATGCATTGTAACTATAGTCAAGAGTTGGGTTGGCATAGTGAATTATAAATAAATGATAAAGAAATTATGCTGTATTGCTGTACTAATAACAGATGACAAATATTGGCCCATGTTTGTCACCAGAGGGAGACAAAGCACAATAAATACATAGGTTACTGTATTCAGCCTAAAATCCTGAGGATACATATTTAATTCGTAAATTTAAATAAATGTTAATTATAAAACCTAGTTCTCATCCAACATCGGCACAGGTGCTTTCAATCTGATAATAAGATCTCTCTAATTGAATGCTTACTTAATCCTATGACAAGTTCTAATAATCCTTTACGGGAAGCACTATTTGACACTGACCGTAAAATCTTGATCCGATTAGAAGCTTCTCCGACATCACAGATGTAGCATGCACCACCTGGTTTCTGAAAAAGCAAAATGTGCACTTCAGTATAACACTACGACAGATATCACAGCTACTTATCACTTATATTATTACTTCTAATATTACTTAAAATGTATTAAAAAGCATTTAGCTGTTTTTGATTTAGAGGTAGAAAGAAAAATATTAACACAAAAGTAAGGCTAGAATTATTACAGTGAGCCCCAAGGGAAATTTGTGTTTCCAGCACCTGCCTCACAGTAATTACAAGAGGTAAAAGGCCAAGTCAGAAATAGACTGTAGGTGAAACAAACATGTTTGTAAAAGGCTCTGTCAAGATTCAGACAATGAAAAGGGATAAACCAGCAGCAGGGCTACATAAAACATGCAGGATATAACTCAAACAGCACTTTAATGTAGGCAAATACTGTGTGATATGAAAATATAGAGGCTATCTGTGCGGAAATTAGGAATTAATTAGCTCCAGTGCACAGAATATTAGCAGATAGGCAGTCAGATAATTAACGTAGGACAGGGGTTATCAACTTCAGGTACCAACTGTGGCTGACTAGCTGCTAATCTAAAGTTAACCTTGATTAATGTTTTTCCATGTTGTGCTAGTTTCAAAATAAGTTACTCATAGTTCATGCTGCTGTATGAGCCCGCCCTGCAAGCCAGGGAAGTAACAAGAAACCTAAGTTTTTGAACGGTAAAAATTTAATGTTGAGATAATTTATTAAAACATGGAATTGTAGGTAGTTACAAAAGGTTTCAAAACTATGATTTTAACAAAGATACAGTCTTTAAAGGAATCTAAAAGTAATTTACTAACACATAAGAATGACTAAAAATTTGGTTGAAGTGGTTGAAGTAATTATTACTAAGTATCAGTCTAATTTAAGACCTGGTTTAGCTCAAGTTTGGAGCTGTTCGAGATCTGCATTTACATTTGATCCTCAGACAAGTCAAATGTTTCATTATGTGGTAGTAGGCAAAGATTCTTCAGTCTGAAGATGGACAACTCTTGTACGACTGAGAACCTACATAGATTCTGTGGTAGTCTACTTTGTCTGAAAAGTACGAGAACAAACTCTGGCTTGGGAGACATAAAGGCTTGAAACATAATTGATCATGAGAGAACTTCCATGTTGAGCCTCACACTGTTGCCTAGAAGGTAATAAAATATGGATACGTCTGAGAAAATCCAAAACTATATTAGAATCTAGATTATAGGTCATATGCAAGGTACAGTGATCAACAACCTATAATAGATATTGTATTTAAGTGATGTAATAAAAGTGTCATACTCAGTGTTGGGTAAGTTACTTTGAAAAAGTAATTAGTTACAAATTACTAGTTACTTTTCAAAAATGTAATTAGTTACAATACCTAGCTACTGCCTCAAGAAAGAAACTAAGTTACATTTCTCTTGGATTACATTTAGTCAAATATGTGTGTTTGTTTTATTAAAGCCATTTAAATAAAGGTCAACTAAACAAGTTGTTCAAAACTGGCTCAAATGACATAACGTCAACACGAAAGTAAATGATTTTATCAGCCAGGACAATTAAATGAAGGCAGTTTAGAAATAAATATTAAAATAATACTCTATGTAAACTACAACACTTGAATTACATTTGAATATACTGTATAAAGAAGTACAAAAAATACAGAAAAGTAACAAACTAAGTATTTAGTTAGTAACTGTAATTTAATTACAAGTATTTTCATAGTAACTCATTACACCACTAAGTTACTCAAATTGTAATCCCATTACAGTAGTTAGTAGTTACAGTAGTACTTAGTTACTAATGCGCTACACCTAACACGCAAGACCTAATTGTGAAATAGGCTGTCCTCTTACAATGACCCCATGCTTGCATCTCAAGAAGTGAATGGGCTACCGAGAAGGAAGGCAGTGGTAGAGGTATTTGTGTGTGAGGAGAGAGAGTAGGAGATGACTCAGATAGATGAGGTTGATTTCTGATGTAATCCACCGACTCCTCCCTCACTGCCTACAGCTGATCCTCTGCTAAGGGAGATTCAGAAATTCTTGAAAAAACATAGCCTATACAGGAAAGTACCAAAACTATTGTTTTCTTGGCTGTTTTGGAGTTAGTGGCAAGATTATGTAAAAGACTTAATTGAAAACACATAAAGAGGTTACCGCAATATACGTACTAGGCTTGTTTTTACTCATACACTACCGACACATTTTACAACTACCAACGTGGCCTTGACGTTAATTTGTTGTTAAATTGTATTGATTGTTCTACATGTAACCACCAGGCTTTTATTCTACCAAAAGTAAATAGAAATGTCTTATGTAATTGAATTGTGGTGCGTCTAGTAACATAAAAAAACGATTAGCCACGGTGGCCAGTTAGCAAAAATAGTTGTAGCTAGCGTTCTTTTCTCTCTCTCTCTCTACAGTCTAATTTCTTTAGTCTGTAGTACCTTTGTCCTTCCAGCACTAAATTACCAATCTCCAGTCCCTCTAGCCCTACTACCACACGTGGGCCAACCTTTTTTGTTTTGGGGAACGATTTTGCAGTATCATGGAATATGCGCATGCGCAGTGTCCCGTTTAGCAACCGCTGTAACCGCCATCTCATCGAGGAAAGTAGCGAAGAAACGGGGCGAGAAAATGCAGGAAACTTAACACTAGTTCATCGGTGGACCATTTTTTCGCACCAATGCAACGATAGACGCGAAATCCTGACTGGAATATCCATTTTGAGGGTTTGGGGAACCGTAATCGATAAAACTATTTCATTTGCGTCACGTGGCCTCGCCTGACCAATGGGAGCGATCCATTTCGATTGGGAAATATTTCTTTGTTTTATTATTTTGAAGAAATTGATGCCATTTTTAAACTTTTATAAACTCTTTAAGCGCAACGTTTACATTTTGGGGTTTAGGTAACGCAAGGTGGAATCGGTGTGGACATGCCCTACTTTGTTTGCGGCTGAACAAAGGGATTTAGCAGACGCATCGGGCGAGGGCCAGTGTCACATGACTCCCCTCCCCCACCCCGTGCACTGAATGGGGAAGAAGGCGGACATGTTTGAGGGAAATGTGTTGGTAAAAAGTATCGAGGTGGAAGGCAAGAAGATTATTTGAAGAAAGGTGTCGCATTATTTTGGGATTATTTCTTAACTTTTTCAAATCCTTAATGTTTATCAACATATGTTTTATTACTATGTTTTTTATTTTTTGTAAGTAACAGGGGGGCCCTGTTACTTTGTGTGTATTCATTCAACAAATGTATTTCCAGTTGGTAACAATTACACGATTTTAGGTCTATATAGTTTATCCTTTTTTTTTTCTCGTGACATTGTAGGGCGTTTGTAACCTTGGTGTGGGGGATGGGCGCATGTGGTTAGGTAACCATTTGGAGTGGCTCTTGAATTAGCAAAAAGTTGCTTGTTTCTGAAAGGACGTCGATGATTTATGGTTTAGTTGGTTGTTGGCAAGTATGTAGTTGAAATCTAGGTAAATACTACTTTTTGAGGCATTGGACAACAAAGTTGCTGTTCTTTTGGTAAATTGAGTCTTGGCTCTGGATGTATAATTTTGTTCCGGTCTATTTTGCCATCGATTTTATTTGTTGGATGAGTATTGTTTCTTTCCACTAAAATTGCTGTGTCATTCATGTGGTTCTTGTGACCCACCTAACATGGCGGATACTGGCTCACCAGCTGCTGTCGTAGTTATTTTTGCAGTGTCCTCAGGCTGTAAATGAGGTTTGTGAAAACAATGCGTTCTGTTTTGGATTGATAACATCCTCTTTGTTGGTGAATGGCCTCTGTTAAGATTGGTTCGTGGATTTATTTGTATATTAGGCGTTCAAAGTAACAGGATTTGGGATTTTATAAAGTCTCAAAGATGGCGACCATGTCTCTTTGCGAGGGGACGTAAATGCGGATATTCTGGAGGGAGAGCTCGTGGAGCTCGGCCTTTGGTTGTTGCAAGGCACGCGTGACCAGGTGTAGGGACCAATGGGCTTCGCGGCATCTGCCCCAGAAGCCCGCGTTTTAGCTGTTTGGACCAATCGGCGTGCTCCCATTTCTCATGTTGACGTAATGTAATGTGATAAGAAGATGGGTGTGTTCAGCGCACTTTCATTTAGTGCAGGATTCTGTGCAAAAACCGGTACATGCAGCGTTTCGGTAACATTGCACAACCAAACCCACTGCTTTATGTGGTTTCGTTGACAGAATGTCGGCAGTTGCAAATAGGTTGGTTCTGAACCCTGCGACGGAAGCGTCTGCCCTCAGGGGCGTGACCTGTTTGACTGACGCAAGGAGCAGCCAATAGAAAGTATGAAGGTGTGGTCTGGTCTAGTCGCTTGGTCCAATAGGGCATAAGGCTGGTCTATAAAAGCACGGGTGTAGTCGCAGAGTCGCCATTTCAACGAAGCTGATCTGGGAGAGCGCCGTGACGGCGAGAGAAGGACCCTGGCGCCGACTCCGCTCCCGGTCTGAGTCTAGCTATAATACAATCCGGATCCATCCTGATGGATATGGCGCTAAACCCGCCCCAAGACAGGTATATATCGGTAAACATGACTATGGACCTTTAATCGCTGAGGATATTACGGACATTTTGGGGTATTTTGAGGAATTGTGTGTTGTTGTTGTTGCTTTTGTATCGTTTGATGGACTACTATTCTGCAGTGGGAGTGAGAGGTTCGTAACGTAAATACCAGTAGGGGTGTAGCGTTGTGGTTTCGGTTGTAGGCTGAAGGAGCTCCGTGTTTTCGGTCTCCGCCGGCGCCATCTTCGCAGCGCCCCGCCGTCGGTGGCTCTCTCCCGCTGCTGTGCTGTTTATGCTAGCGCTATTAGCATTAGCTATGTTAGCACGGGCTGCAAACCTACTGTATCGTTGAGTTGAGGAGCCGCCTTCACTCTAAGTCAGTCTAAGTAATTTCGTTTAGCAATGAATTCAAGTGCCCCCCTCCCAAAAAAATCTCTGGACAACAATGTAAAGAGGCATGTGTTATGATTGGGCTTTGCATCACCGGTGTCCCTCCTTGTGCCGGTTTGTTGTTGTAGCCATGTGATGTTTAGGAGCAGTTGGGGATTAAACAAAGCAGCCTCCACGCCCCCGACAAAAAGACTATCACCTCTTTAACCTAATTTTTGGGAATTTTATTTATGACCTGAATGGGTGCACCGGTGATTGTCAACTGACCGCGACACTTCATTGGCCATGTGTTGGTTGCTTGGTTACGGTGCTAGATCCCCCAGCCCCAGGACGTAGTTTTACAGCGTCAATGTGATCTTTGTTTTTTCCTGTTTTAAATTACCTGTACGTCAAAATAAATCATAATTCACCAAAACAAATATGTATGTTGTGTAAAATCACCTCATTTTAACAATAAAGTGCACAAACTGTTAAATTTGTTGACCACAGTTGTATTATTTATTTTACTTTTTAATATTTAAATCTACAATATCCTAGATATAAATTTAGTTGCCATCAACTAACGTTTTTTGGGGGTGTGACACTGCTGCAATCCATTGAGATGACCCGGTTTGCACGTTGGCATATTGCCATATTATGGTGTCTGGTCTCTCCACACCAGACTGACTAATGTATGACATCAGGAGTAAACAACAGGCACCAGAGCCAGGATGTCAGATGGCAGCTGTTAAATTTTTTAACTCGTGGGTTACATTTGTTGGAAAAGCCTAGAAGTAGCACGTTGCCTTGAGCTCCTCCCACAGTCAGTTGGCAGCTTTAGGGAAGTGGGGGCGGGGTCTAAGCCCGTGCCGATTGCATGCACTGGCCTGTGTGTGTGTATATATATGTAGTCATAAGTGGTGCTTTACTCAAAAGTATTGCTGCACATCTCACATAGACCAATTATGGCTTGAGTTCATTGGTCATTGTGCTGTGCTCTCACCAGCTCCTTTCTCGGGGTTGAGATTGGCACAATGGGAATTACAACGATGGAGCAGAACTCTGGTGCAGCTGGGAAGCGCATCAGGAAACCTTCTCTGCTCTACGAAGGCTTTGAGAGTCCTGGGATGCCTAACATCAGCCAGATGACCCCCATCGGACCTCCACAGCCCCCTGTCAAAGACCTGGGTCGACAAGGGAGGATGACCAACCAGCTCCAGTTTTTACAGAAAGTGCTTTTGAAGTCACTGTGGAGGCATCACTTTGCTTGGCCCTTCCATGAACCAGTTGATGCTGTCAAGCTCAGCCTGCCTGTAAGTAATGTGGTGGTACCATTAGCTATTTTTCATGCCAACACTACCTGTTTCTGAAACTTCCCATGAAAATGTTTAGTATTCTATGTTAAAATTATACCCATCTGATGCTTTCTCAGGACTATCATAAAATAATTAAAACCCCAATGGACATGGGAACAATAAAGAGAAGACTGGAAAATAATTACTACCGCAGTGCAAGTGAATGTATGCAAGACTTCAATACAATGTTTACCAATTGCTACATATATAATAAGGTAAATATTTGTGCAAATTGTTAATCACATAGTTATTTGTCAAAGCTGAGTGATTATTGTGATTCATTTGTCTGCTCTCTCCAGCCGACAGATGATATTGTGCTTATGGCCCAGTCTCTGGAGAAGGCATTTCTGCAACAAGTGGCTAAAATGCCCCAAGAAGAGCAGGAGCTGGCCCCTCCTCCTCCCAGAAACAAACCTGGCAAAGGCATGAAAAAAGGACGCGGTGGGACAGGTGAGCAGGCAGCAGTGAGGGCTCTGCATAGAGTAGGTCAGGGTTACATAAGTTCTAAATGATCATTTTTACATGGAAAATAGAGAAAGTTGTTTATTTTACATTGTATATTAATACAGTTTGGACTATTGGTTTAGTCTGAGATTTACATTACCCTTTAAAAAGAGTGATAGGATATCTAATACTGGCCTGCAGATGAGCAGTTTTTCTTCATGTTTTATTCTTCTGTGTAGTGTCTGGAGGGATAACGACCGCTCACCAGGTTCCGGCCGTGTCACAGTCGGCCTATTCACCCCCCACTCCGGAAACCCCAGACTCTGTCCTGTCCACGCCACCCCAGACCCTTCTGCAAAAGACCCTTTCCCTCGAACACAGCGCTCCCTCAATTACCGGCCTTCCCCCCACACAGCCCACAGCAAAGGTAAGAATGAGGAGGGTTCCTCACATTAATCTGAAGTGTAGTTTGTGAGAAGAGCATGTTTGTGCTATAAATGCACACAACTAATTATTTAAACATGTATAGGACCATACTAGATATTGTGAATCTACTTCTAGCTTCATGTAAAAAAGTGAATTTAAAATATTACATGAACTGGAACATACTTTGCAAAAATTGATAATTGTTTGTTTATTTTCTTGTAGAAAAAAGGTGTGAAGAGGAAGGCCGACACAACCACACCGACCACCGTCGCAATGCCCCTAATGAACCCTATGGCTGTTGCCGGGATGGGTGTGGGCGGGATGGGTGTGGGTGGGATGGGAGTAGGTGGGATGGGTGTGGGTGGCATGGGTGTTGGACCAATGGGAGTTGGTGGAATGGGCGTTGGCGGAATGGGGCTGGGGCTCACTGGGCATGAGTCCCCACACACCCTCGCCTCTCTGGGCATGGACCCCGCCACTGCCCTCAGCATGGGGATGGGCATGACCATGACCATGACTCACGGAGGGGTCATGTTGGGCTCCAAGGCATCTGCTGGGTCACGAAGGGGGATCGGCGGGCGCCCCATTAAACCCCCAAAGAAGGACTTGCCGGACTCTATGCTACCCACCCCGGTCCGCCGGAGTAAACTTGGGCCCCAGCTGCGGTACTGTAGCGGGGTGCTGAAGGAGCTGCTGTCCAAGAAGCATGCAGCGTACGGGTGGCCCTTCTACAAACCAGTCGATGCCGCAATACTCGGGCTCCACGACTACCACGACATCATCAAACAACCGATGGACCTCAGCACCATCAAGGTACTTTAGATCAGACTTCAGTGTTCAGAGAGATTTATATATGGCCCCTCTGGGAAGACTTTTTGAATCAACACCGCACGTGTAAAGGTGGGACATTTTCATGCTCCACAATAAGTGAAAATTAACGGATTTCATAAACGTTGACACTCGTTTGGGTTCTTTTTCTGCATACTCTTTATAAGGCAGCACAATATGAGAAGAAATTGTGCTGTTATCTAATGGTTTTTATTATGGTGGTATTTTGAAATGATACGTTGAACACAAGAAAAAAAAAACAATTGAACCTAGAAAAATATGTAGAAGTGTCACATGTTTGTAATCTTTATTTGGTTTTTGTAAGCATCTTTATTGCCTTTCTGATAACATTGTGTCGTCTCTTGTGCACAGAGGAAAATGGACAGCAGGGAGTATCGGGACGCACAGCAGTTCTCCGCCGATGTCAGACTGATGTTTTCTAACTGCTACAAGTACAACCCTCCAGATCATGACGTCGTCGGCATGGCCCGAAAACTACAGGCAAGTGTGACTGCTGGAACAATGCATCTTTAGCTATGCCTTTTTAAAATCAGGCCCGGGTCTTTATGTATTAAAAGTTTAAAATTCAAAATAATAAAAGTATTGACACGATGTAAAAGGTACATCGTGTCAATACATCAACCAATAATTAGAATAAAATGAAGCTATTTTTTATTGTTGAAAAATACGAAAAAACATGAACAAACCTGTGTCTTTGCCGTGAGCGGCTCACCTCTCCCAAGACCTGACTTGTAACTTTACTGGGAGCAGGAACGTCTCCATGGAGATGTTGACTAAAGGCAGCCAAATGTGGGATTTAAATAGGTTAGGTCCTCATCCAAGTACATTCTTAGATTTGGATGAGGACCTTTTTGTCCAGCTGGTTAATTATTAGGAGCATTTTTTTGTATTGCTCTATAATCCAAAATGTTAAGCAGTGTACCTTTTTTATAAAGTGCAGTTCTGGCAATAACTTATGTGAAGCTATGGTTTTTAAATATTTTGAGAGGGTCTTAAAAGGTGTTAAAGAGGTATTAAATTTGACTTTGGGATTCCTGCATATCCCTGTCGAGAGTAATTTCGACAAAACCTATGATAAGTATTACTGTAATGAAAACCACTCGTTCAACCAAATCCAAATGGAACTATGGTTTTAATCAAACCTTTATTATATTCTGGATATTATACTGCTACTCAATTAGTCACAATCAATTTAAAAAATGTGTCCCTAGGAAATGTATAAATTTGCTTTCTCTCTCTTCAGGACGTGTTCGAGTTCTGTTTTGCAAAGATGCCAGACGAACCCCCGGCTCCTCCCAGCTCCTCTTCCTCCTCGTCTTCCTCTTCCTCATCGTCTGAGAGCGAGCTGAGCAGTGAGAGCGAAGAGAGCGAGAGCAGCCCCAGCTCGGACTCCGAGGAGGAGAGAGCCAACAGGCTGGCCGAGCTGCAGGAACAGGTGAGGATGAGGGCAAACACTACAGTATCAAAAACAGAAAAAGCTGAGAAAACTCGGTAAGAGACCGTACTGTTTGAATAAATACATACAGGTAACAAACAGTGAGGTCATTGTCATGTTGTTGATGCTTTTGGCAAGAAACTTTTAAACATTATTTAGCAATCATTTTGTAGGAATTAATTTTCCAGATAAAAAATGACTGAATACCTACTTAATCTTCTTAATCAAGGTTATTTACATTGTACAAAGTTACCAGATAAGAGTTAATATGTCCAAATCCTCCTTACCCAGCAGTAGGAAAGGATGAGTCAAATGCAAAGGGCATACAGTATTTCCCTACAGGGACAATATAGTTCACCTTGGAGTTGCCAGACAATGTACAAGCTGTACAGAAAAGGAAACGTTCTGTGCTGATTAGCAAACAACTACTTACAAAATAATAAAAAAGTATAAATCACTAAAATAACTGTAAATTCTCATCTTGTTTTAGCTGAAGGCTGTGCACGAGCAGCTCACCGCACTCTCCCAGGGTCCAATCATCAAACCCAAGAAGAAGAAGGACAAGAAGGACAAGAAAAAGAAGAAAAAGGGGGATAAGGAGAAGCACAAACGAGTGGAGGAGGAGATTGTGACCATCAAACCGCCCAAGGCCCCGAAACTCGTCAAAACGCCCAAGAACAAGAGCAGCAAAGCATTAAACTGTGCAGTGGTGCCAGTGAAAAAGTCAAACAGCAAGAAGAACAGCAAGAGCAAGTGAGTACTGACCCCTAGTGGACAAAGGGGGAAGTGTCGTCCATTTTGCCTTTTTATAATGTCTTGTTCACAAGAGGACACAAAAGATGGATGCAAAAAAATTTATACTAAATCGGGACCAAAGCAAGGCTTAAAAATTCATTCTCAAATAACAAGTACATTTATGTCCAAAAGGCCCTCTGAAACTTTAATGATCATTTTTGTCTCTTCATTCAATCACTCAATTTAAAAAAATATCCCTAGTCACCTGCAGTGTCTCACTTCAAAGGTGTATTATGTAGCTTTTTAAAAACAAACTTTTCTGTTTCTGGTACGAAACTCAAAAAACAATTGATCCTGGAGATCCGTCATAAAGGCTGCTGTGATGGAAAGCAAAGATGCTAAGCTGCACCCTTACAGGCACTGTCACTAAAGCAGGGGTGTCAAACATACGGATGATTTCATACCGTTGTAGAGCCCAAATTTATGAACATGTAAAAAAAAAAAAGAAAAAAAAAAAAAAAAGTAAGTCTCTAGTCCATTCCTGTCAGACGTTTTGACCATTTTAAAGAAATAATTAAAACGCTCAATCCAGCCTCTAGGGGGGCACCAACCATTTAAATGAAGGAATTCCACACCTGTCCAGCAGAGGGCACTGACACTGTCTTATGGCCATGCCACCTTTGCTCTGCCTGATCCTGTCAGATCTGAAGGGCAGGGCCTGGTCAGTAGTTGGATGGGAGACCTCAGGCTCCACTGGGAGATGCAATCCATTTATTAAAAAATGGATGAATAAATATAATACATTTAAATTAATACAAGCTTTGTGAGTGTTGTTTAAGATTAAAGTAATAATAATGAGCCTGTGTTCTAATTTTGTGTATTTGTGTCATTTTTTAAGACTGATTTTAAATATGGTCATCTAAAATACACCAGATTGCACTAAATTACCTCTGTGTAATTCAAAATTTCCCCAGACCCCTTGCATAAATATGTTTTCACCTTACCATTTCTAGCCATTATTATTCATCAGGCAACAGTCGTGTAGGGCTTTGTCCAATTTTTAAATATGAGGTGAATCATTACAGTGCTCATTATTATCTATTTAAAAAAATGTTGGTCAATAGTATTTAATATATCAATATTAATTTAATGTCAATATATCAATTTAATATATCCAGCCCGTGACCTGCCATCATAGGTGAATTTCGGCCCTCGACCCAAAATGAGTTTGACACCCCTGCACTAAAGGGTCAAATACACACCATTATCAAGCCTTTTTCACATAAAAATTTACGTAGTACACCTTAAGTTCCCATGTGTTTTTGTTCTTGGCTATGTTTGCTACAAATGTGTCAAACTCTGAAGACCTTTTTGCGATATATTGTAAATTCTTGTTATATATTATCAGTATTATGATATATTATTATGAATATTAAGTGCAATAACTTCTTTCTCTGTCCAGGTCTAAAAAGGCCGCCCCCATGGTGTTCAACGTCCCTCCCTCAGCCGCCCACGAGCCCTTCATCGGTCACTACGACTCGGACGAAGAGGAGGACACAGCGCCCATGTCCTACGATGAGAAGCGGCAGCTCAGTCTGGACATCAACAAACTGCCCGGGGAGAAACTGGGGCGCGTAGTCTACATCATCCAGTCCAGAGAGCCCTCACTGCGCGACACCAACCCGGAGGAGATCGAGATCGACTTTGAGACTCTGAAGCCGTCTACGCTGCGGGAGCTGGAGCGATATGTCATGACCTGTCTGAGGAAGAAGCCCCGTAAGCCATACGGTAGAGCGACTTTTATCTGCAGAACAGAATCTGGCACAAAAATGAATACTTGAACAAAAGCGGCCATGTTTTTGGCAACAATAAGTATATTTGCCAAAAAATGTTTTAATTGTAACTGGTTTGCTACAGGATAAAAAACAACACACAATACAAATTAACAAACTGTATTTATTTATTCGTTCACACACCACAAAAGTGTACAACATAAACAATTAACTTAAAAAATGTGGTTGAAGTTACCCAATACCCTCAAAGGGCTTAACATGTGGTAACCTCCAGTAAAAAACATGAATACAAACATAACTTCAAAAACATGACAGAACTCAAATTTCAGTTGTGCACAGACCTGTTACACAAGAAACAGACAAACAAAAGTTGGTAGGATATAGCTAAATAAAAAACAGAATGGGAACATGTTCAGGTTGTGTTAAATGTTGTGTTTTTGTACAATATAGTAATGTGATGTTTCCCTGTTTAGCAAATAAAAAGAACAGCGCAGGAAAGACTCGAGAGGAGCTGGTTCTGGAGAAACAGATCGAGCTGGAGCGGCGGCTCATGGACGTCAGCGGACAACTCAACTCCGGGAAGAAGCCTGTCAAAACCAAACGTGAGTCTCAAGTAGACCATTATAATGTTATTAATCTGCTTAAAGCTGTGTGTTAACTCTGGTCATGTGGTGTGTTACAGCGGACAAACCAGCCACAGACGCGCACACGCAACCGTCCCGCCTCAGTGCAAGTTCCTCTTCCTCTGACTCTTCTTCATCTTCCTCATCCTCCTCTTCATCAGACACCAGCGAGTCGGACTCAGGCTGAGACAGCCCTGTGCTTCCTGAATGGACTGAATAAATCTACTGACAAGAGCCGCGGGCGGATCACACAGCACCGGACTGAACCGGTGCCTCGATAGAGACGGGCCGTCCTGGACAGACCCTGAGAGCAGGACCCTCCCTTTCTGAACACTGGGCAGAACTGACGCATGAGTTTGAAGGATATGGGTGCTAGAGCCAGAGTCTGTTTCTGGACAATTCCCTTCTTACCGTGCTCCCTGTCTTATGCTGTATAGATACAGTGTATAGTTATATAAATATCTATTTTTCTTTTATAAAGAAGCATTTTATGGAGCTAAATTATTCCCTGATTGTGGGAAAGATGAACTGGTGTGGGCAGAGGTGTGTTTTAGTTTTTTTCCCCGAGTGGCGGAGGGGAACCATCTGTGTGAATGGTCACGTATGTTTGCATGCACCGTGAGGACAGTCCTCGTAGTTTAAAGCAGGCCATACATCAGTCTGCAGCAGAAGCACCTTCATAAACTCAGAACGCATGAAATACAGAGGAGCATCTTGTAGTATCTGTTCACCCCACTGTACAGCTGTGTCATTACCCCATGTAAACGTTAATATCTCTGTTCCATGTCGCTTAAGTCTTCAGTTTCTCTGTATTTGTTGCTTTTCTTTGTGACCAATCTGCGAATAAATTGTGAGGACGTGTGTTGTCCACTCACCCGTGCACAGACAACAGCTTTTGATTGTTCTTCGTTCTATTTATCTATTGTTTTGTCCTTTTACAATAGAATTATAGTAGGCTAAATTTATAATTTGGAATTTGGGTTGATGTCACTTAATCTAACTTAATTATACACCCCATTTTCATCTAATAACAAGTTGGCCTCTGTTATCTATGGCAGCTGGCACATGTAATCCAGGAACTGCAGAAACTTGATAGAAATTAGGCCTAAAAACATGCTTTTTGAGAGTAGTCAAGTGTTCAGAAGTTTTGCACTGGTTTGTTTGGCAATTATTTCAAGTTTAGTGTGTATCTTTCTGATTGCCTTTGATTTAAGTTAGGGGAAATCTTTCTGGATGACAATATGAAGATTGCAAGTGTCTTCAGAGAGATGCGCCTGGACTGTAGAACTGTACATAATTTACAGTTTCATTCTGAGCATGTTTTTTTGTTGTATACTAGCCGCTCTTTCCTATTGTACATAAGGAGGAACGGTCAAAAATACTCTAGTCGCCGGTTTCCTCAAGTTTGTCAGAAATCTGAAGCTGTGTACTTGACTGCATCTACATCTGTACATAAATAAATGGAGATACGACCAACAGCGAATGCCTTGTGTCTTGCAACAGAGTAGAGCCAAGAAAAAAATATTAAAAATGTATATGTAAATGTAAATTATTAAAAATGTATTCTATAGGGTTATATATTTTTTGTACTAATTCCATTCAAAACAATACGTACTGTTTGTGCACCAATTACATATAAAATAATAAAACTTATATATAAATATATATTTTTTGCAGGAATACATAAAACTTTATCAAAACCATTTTCTATGTATTTGATAATAAGTTACCAAAACGTAGTTACTGCAATATAAAAAGCTCCCTCTGGTGGCCTTAGAGAAAGTTGCAGTGTGTTGATAAAGCTCCTTCTTCTGATGTCAAAGAGGACACCTAAAAGTAATGACACGTTAGCAGTATGAGGCATTTTTTGTTCATAATCTAAAATAAAAAAATAAAATAAACACAAACATCTTATATATCTGGCGTAGTAACCCCCTCGATGCAGTAGGTGGCGACATGCGCTTCAAGCTAGCTAGAAAGCAGCGAGTAAAGTTGAAGGAGGAAGTTAGCAAATAAGTGGCGCCATTAACTTTTGCTACTTCCAACAAATACTTAAAAAACAACGATTTAAGCGAATAATCATTTGTTTGGGACCTAGACGCGGTCTTTTCTAGTCCTAACGAAGAGGACCAATAGCTACCGACGTGAAACAGGTCTAAACTGGGCTTAAACTACGTGCAACTCTGTGTAAAATGGGTCGTCTGTCGGTGCAGCTAATAGAGTTGGTGAAACGGAGACTGTCTGTGGCTGCGGATGATATCTTTGAGCTTATTGATAGAACCATCGCAGCTCACGAAGAGGAGACGGAGAAACTGAGGTATCACCTGCAACCCAGAGTTCAGCTGCACAGAATAGAGAGTCGGCGTGAGCTCCCCCATATTAAAGAAGAGCAGGACCCCGAGCCCCCCCACATCAAGCAGGAGCAGGACTCCGTCACCATCCAGCCCTGGAGCGGCCTGAAGACAGAGGAGCTGCTCTTAGCTTCGACATGGGAAACCAACCCCAGCCCTCGCCAAACACAGCCGGTTGTGGGCTGTGGTTTTGTGTCATGGGTCCCCCCGCTGACCCCCATCCAGACCGAAGAGGAGCCACTGACCCCCATCCAGGCCAAAGAGGAGCCACTGTTCCCCATCCAGGCCGAAGAGGAGCCACTGTCCCCCATCCAGGCCGAAGAGGAGCCACTGTCCCCCATCCAGGCCGAAGACGAGCCACTGTCCCCCATCCAGGCCGAAGAGGAGACATTACAACCCATCCAGACCAACAAGACGGGGACGTGTCACTGTTCGATTTGCAGCACAGAGTTTCAATTCAAGTATCAATTGTATCAACACCTGAGACTCCTTCACGGGGAGAGGCCGTTCAGGTGCTCCATCTGTGGAAGGGGCTTCTTTCGAAGAGAACATCTCAGCAGACACAATCGGAACATTCATCATAACGTTCAAAAGGTTGGCCAGAAGAGAAGTAGAGGTGGAAGTGAGGTCTGTGTTTTCTGCAGTAAAGCGTTTGATTCGAAGTACCATTTGCAGCGACATCTTATAGTTCACACCGGAGAAAAGCCGTTCAGCTGCTCAGTCTGTGGAACCAGATTTACGCAGAAATGGTCAATCAAACCTCACATGAAGACCTTTCACCCCCACATCACTTCAGAAATGGAGAACACTGCAGCGGCACCTGCAGCGGACAGAGCATTTCCTACAGCGGGCAGAGCATTACCTGCAGCGGTCAGAGCATCACCTGCAGGGGTCAGAGCATCACCTGCAGCGGTCAGAGCATCACCTGCAGCGGTCAGAGCATCACCTGCAGGGGTCAGAGCATCACCTGCAGGGGTCAGAGCGGCACCTGCAGGGGTCAGAGCGGCACCTGCAGGAGGGAGAGTGGCATCACAAAGATCCCGCTTTCACAAAAAACGCTTGAGTGCATCGAACTCTGCCCACAGCAAGTGCCCGAGATGTGACATAATTGTGCTCACCGAAGCACTTGCTCGACATCTTAAGACACATACAGGAGAGAAACCGTTTCAGTGCTCAATCTGTGGCAGGAAGTTTTCTCGAAATGATGCTCTGCAGTCCCACATGATCATTCACAGTGAGGAGAGACCTTTTGTCTGCTCAATCTGTGGCGCATCAAAAAAAAGGAAAAGGGACCTACATACACACATGGTCACACACCACTCTTTAAGGACCAGCAGAGCACCTACAGGCCATTCACACAAGCAACAAGACACAAAAAGACCTTCACCCAGCATCATTTACTGTCGAATCGATGACTAAAGACTGGACCTGGAGAGAGTCTCGTCAAACACGCTGTACTCAACCACTCCCTGCCGCCTCCAGAGTTGCCCACATTTTGAAAACTTGGTCCACATTCTTTTGTGGCGGTGATTAACTACATCACCCATGATCCTTAACTGTGTACAAATGTATCTTTTCTTTATACAGGATGATTTAATTATCATTATTGCAGCGTTCCATCTTTAGCAACTTTGAACCAAAATGTAATGTTTCAGAGTTTGTCAAAACAAGGCAAATTAATCTCTGTTCTGGGAAAAGGTACAGACAAACAGTGCCATGTCCAAGTTGAAAGTATTGTACAACTGTATTAACAAGTTATTTTTCTGTTTACTGAAAATAAAATGACCTGAAATAATGACTATTGTGAGATTGCAGTTACACTTCTTGTGGACCTTTCAAAATAAATTAGATTATCCACTTGCACTTTTTATGCATGCCTTTTATAGTTTTATAATTTGTATACATTATTTTCCATAGTTTATTATGAGCACAAATGTATGTTTCATGTTGGTGTTGAGTACACCAAAGAAAATTCCTAATCTGAAACCTTTCCTTGACAATCTATTCTTCAGGGTTTATATATGTATATCGGTAATCGACCAGAAAAGGGTCGCCTGCCCACTCCAGGTCGGTGGAGTGTCCTTGCCTCAAGTGAAGGAGTTCAAGTATCTCGGGGTCTTGTTCACGAGTGAGGGACGGATGGAGCGTGAGATTGACAGACTGATCGGTGCAGCGTCTGCAGTGATGCGGTCGTTGTATCGGACTTGTGGTGAAGAAGGAGCTGAGTCGAAAGACAAAGCTCTCGATTTACCAGTCGATCTACGTTCCTATTCTCACCTATGGTCATGAGATTTGGGTCATGACCGAAAGGACAAGATCACAGATACAAGCGGCCGAAATGAGTTTACTCCGCAGGGTGGCTGGGCGCAGCCTTAGAGATAGGGTGAGGAGCTCAGTCCCCCGGGAGGAACTCGGAACAGAGCCGCTACTCCTCCACGTCGAAAGGAGCCAGCTGAGGTGGCTCGGGCATCTGTTTCGGATGCCTCCTGGTCGCCTCCCTCGAGAGGTGTTCCAGGCACGTCCCACTGGGAGGAGGCCCGGGGAAGACCCAGGACACGCTGGAAAGACCAGGTCTTTCAGCTGGCCTGGGAACACCTTGGGATCTCCCAGGAAGAGCTGGATGAGAAAATGGTTATAGAATATTAATGATGTTAATAAACAGTTTATGGTAAATTAGAACTGTGATTTAAGGCGATTTGTAGCAGCAAAATACGTTTCAGATTATGTCGCACGCTTGGAGCTACTAGCATCAGTTCGCCAAACAAGAGAACAGTGACGTCTTGTGGGCAATTGATGTAACTGCAAGCAACTGAAAGGTCCACAGGAAGTGCTAACCTAGCGTAACAGTTGGAAACTTTACTATCTGGTGTAGTTCTCGCTATGTCCGCTAGAGGGAGTTCTCTGTCCGTTCAACGACGTTATTCAGTCGTGGAAGTTTATAGCATGGTTATTGAATATTAATAATATTAAAAAGAAAATAATATATAATATAATAGAAAATGTATAATACCTTCTTATTGATATCTGACGTAATGGTACAATATACTGTTATTTATTTTATGTTTGTTTTTTGTGCTGCTTGGATTTCATTTTCAGCATTATGCATCGCAGTCCCGTCTGTACACGCACGCGCCTCGGTGCCGGAAGTAATAATCCCATTCAAATATTGCATAGACTTTTCGAAAAAAAATGAATATTAAATGTTAAAAAGAACGATAGCAGCTAATCCGCTACGTGAAGACTTATGGGGATAAAACACACAATAATACATGAAAATTGTATCCAAAACTTTATAAATCAAAAAGTTATAAAAATATTTCGCACTGTTTTCAAGTATTGGGTATTTTCTTGCTTGTAAAATATCCGCGCTATGGCTAGCAGATAGCACGTAACTGATTAGCCTCCGTCGTGCTTTAACTCGTACAATTAGAATTTTTCGAAAAGTCTATGCAATTTGTTTTTTTTTTTTTTTTTTTAATTTTTTTTTATTGTAATTCAATATCAGTACATTATATTCATCAAATACATTCGTTGTATATTCATCATATTAGATATACATCATTTTCATTATACATTCATTGTATCCATATGCTAATTTGTAGAATAAAGTAAAATACAGTCTATGCAATTTTTGAATGGGATTATTATTTCCGGCACCGAGGCGCGTGCGTGTACAGACAGCTGGTTGGTGGGACTACGACGCTCTATGCAGCGTCTCAAAGCCGCCGCCTGGACCAATGTGGAACTACAACAACACAGAACTGTCATGGCGTCCTCCGCGAGGCTCATATCAAGGTTAGCGCTGGTTACAGGTAACTTTAGTTTCTGAAATATGATAGACCTTACACTAAAGCGCGAACACATGTTTTTTTATTATAGTGTTCTAATTCCGTGCGATTAGGGCCTAAGATGACATTTTCATTTATATCGACCATCTTACTGGCTTCTGAGTTTTACATTGTTGAAAGGGGAAATCGGAGGAAATCAGGAATTTTACTTTGCGTCACCTTAAAGTACTGTATTTCTTCTGTATTCTTTATTATTAGGCTATAATATGTACTCTTCATATGTAATATTTACTATTTATATAATATTTACTCTTCAGATAAAAAAAGTTACCAACTCTAAGGCTCTTACCAACTACCGCCTTTCAAAAGTAGGTGAAATATTCTTTAAAGTATATTAATCCTTGATTCGAGGAGGAAAGTAAATCAAAGAATCTGCCAGTAGTATTTCTGCACTCAAATTAAGAAAACAACAATAACATCTCATTGCATTTAAAATTGGATAATAAATATACTTGAAATAATCTAAAATCCTTACATTACTTTACATTTTCGTTCTAAGACTAAAACGAAATTAAAATATGTCGCCAAAATGAACACTGCAGTGCTTTCCTTTGGTTTTCCTCTAAACCAAGAATACCCTATTGTTTGTCTATAATAATCGAAATATATTATTGTGTCAAGAGCTGAACATTACAATGTTTTGCATGTGGAATTAATTTGCAAAGAGATTTGTTGTTCATTTTTCTTTAATTGGTTTTCCATTTCAAACAGACAAGGTTACTCTGTCGAAAAACTATTCCCAAAGTAATCCTTTAGATCTCATCACTCCCTCGTGGGCCAAGTTTAAAATATGCACATTGAACTGAATATTTTTGCACATCGTAAATCTAATGTCTACTTGTTCAGGGGGCGGCAGTGGGATCGGGCGAGCCGTGTGCCAGCGCTTTGCCTCCGAGGGGGCAACAGTCGTGGTGGCAGATCTGAGTCAGGACGCGGCCGATGAGACTCTGGACGTCCTGCTGAAGGATCATGGGAAACTGCGGCACTCGGTGGCACACGTCGACGTCTCCTCAAAGGACAGCGTTAAAAAACTAATCACTCAGATACAGGTAAATGATTAATACAAGTCTGTAACCAGGGCCTTGTTCACTTCTCTGCTCTCCAGTCACTGTGGCAAATCTTTTTTACTTCATACCAAAAAAGCAGTATCGCACACTCAGGTAGCCGATGTCCAAAGGTATATTTATTGAAAAGGACAACGTTTCGGCAGAGCCTTCTTCTTTTTGAACCACAGTGCATCTCTTCTAATCTTTTTCACTTGCCACAATTTTGTTTGTCAGGCTTTCCATGGTGCATTAAAGTATTACAGTCAATGAATTAATTGTGCCAAACGTTTGTAGTCAAATGTCATTTAAAAAGCATTTAATTCAATTGAATTCAAAAATTCTTGGAAAATAATGATATTACTTGATCATTTTATTGAAATACTCCATGTCACATTCAGTTTTAGCAGTTTTGTACACAATTCTTTCCTCTTTGATTCGAATTAGCTTCTTGATATCAACATTTCTCCTCGTTCCTCTTTTTAGTGAAATGTTTGCAAAGCTAAAGACATGATATGCACAATTATTTTTGGCTTTTGTGGCATTGAAAGTATAGCATTTGGGGTTAAAATGACATTAAAAAAGATTTATTTTGACTTGTTGCTTCCTGCATGAACCCTGATGAAATTCATGCTCGTGACCTTTGACGGGAATGTCATCTTTGGTATTGTCCAGTGGTACCACCTCAGAAAATATTTGACCTTCCCCAGTTTCCCCAGGCATCATTGTTCTCTTGTAAAATGCCCTGGTGTGCTCTCTACTACAGTCATTGTTTCTCCCAGACTCATTATTTCCAGCCTCCGTCCGTGTGTGTGAACGCAGCAGGCATCACTCAGGACGACTTTCTGCTCAGCCTCGAAGAGGAGCAGTTTGACAAAGTTATTCAAGTCAACCTCAAGGTAAGACCCAAGTGTTGAATAATGATTAGTTCTTAACGTTTTCACTCCCAGTACCTCCTAAGAACGAGCTCCCGGGGTCTAAAATCAGACCACGAGTGTTAGTCGGTTAGTAATGCATTGCTAAATACATCATCATTATAAAACATTTATAGACTTTTTACTAAGCATTATCAGCACCTTAACAGTTACCATAGTAACAGGGTCTTAATGCATCCTCACATTTTCATGATTTAAACAATGAACATGATCACAATTAACACGCTTATAAATGATTAACAAATGATGAGGAAAGCTTTGTAAATGTTTCAGAAATGAGGAAATAATTGTTTACCCAAAACTCTTACAGGGTGCAGTCGTCAGAGTTACTATACATTCTACAAAATTTGAACATTTTATAACGTTTTGAACTGTTGCGGCCAGTGCTTTAAGTGGAATTAAATAAGTGCCGGTACTCTCCCTCACCGAGGATTTTATAGCTCAGCAAGCAGTGTTCTCGTTTTTTAATGTAAGGATTGTGAGTTCGAGGCTGCGTGGTGTACTCCTTTTCCATGAGGTTGCCACAACCATATTTAAGGGCTTTTTATGGGCTCTGCAGCCGTCAACAAACCTCCGTATGGAAAAAAAAACATAATTCATAGCAGCACCAGAAATGAATTATAATCTCTTGGTGCGCAGCGAGGAAACTGGTGGTGCCTGTCACCTGGTTGGAGGGGTGGGGCTTCAGGCGGAGCGCGTCAGAGACAGCTCTGTCCAGACGCTGCACCGGCCCCAAACTACAGCGCACACAGTACAGTCTGCTTATACCAAACCAGAGTGCAGGCTGAGCCATTTACCTGGTTCAACACGGTTCAAGCAAGAGTCAAACACTTGTATTTGGTGTGTCTTCCTCCTCCTATCTGTATCTGTTGACGCTGCGTGGAACCGGAGGGAACTGATATGTGCTCTGCGTCTCCTGCGTGGCGACGTGTTAACCCAGACTTATTTAAGAATTACATTTATTAATGAGGGCCACTGCGGCCGTGCCACTAACTTCTGTAAGACCTGCGTGAGGGCAGAGGGCATCATCCTCACATATCTCCTGTTCACTGGGCTGTCTGCAACTGCATTGTGAAGTGTGCTCTGAAAAGCCTCACTGATAAGCGTAGTGGTACTCTGTGAGCACGTTCTTGGAGCACGGAGAAGCCGCAGTACTCTCAAGAGGTATTTTTAGAAGTGACCAGTGCGTCCTGGCCCACTTAAAGCAGTGCTCTGGTAATGTTCAAATCCAGGCTGAAAACATTCTTCTTAGCTGCAAATGACGCTGAAAGTATTCTATCTCCACTCTTTGCTTTAATGATGAATTAATGATTATATTTACGTTTAAGGGATTCATTTTATTTGCTTTAGTGTAATTTTATATAACTTTGTATCACTTTGAGTTTCCTTGTGCACCCACACCACAGTTCGACTAATAATGAAGCGCTTTGCCAAACTTGTAACGCACAATACAAAGTGTAAACCAGTATTTTTTTCGTCCTACACATTTTAATGTCATTTGTGGAGGCTCTCGGTTGTATTGGAGTCTTCCGTTGTAAAGAAGGGTGTGTCCAGTGCATGGAAGCATTAGCGTGACAGTTATTTTTATTTTTTGAGTTGGTTTGTTGCTTTTTCTCTCTGTAACTACGTAATTCTACACTTTGTCCCACATTTCACACAAGTTTAACTGCGTCTCCACCTCTTAAAAATCTTAAAACATTAACTAAGTCCTGTCATCTATTTCCTAGGGCACGTTCTTGGTCACTCAGGCCGTGGCTCAGGCTCTCGTCGCCTGTGGAGCTCCCAAAGGATCAATTATTACTATGGGCAGCATTGTTGGCAAGGTACAAAACACAGCATCTGTGTGAGAAATGAAAAGACTTTATTATCTTTTCTATTACAGGTGGGAAACATTGGACAGGCAAATTATGCAGCGTCAAAAGCAGGAGTTGAAGGTTTGACCAGAAGTGCAGCCAAGGAGCTCAGCAAGTAAACACAGGCTTAAAGGCCCAGATTTTGTTTTCCTAGAATGGAAGGTGTTTTGTCCTCTTTTAGGTTATTGTAAACTTATACAATCGTGGAAATAATAACGTGCATGTAATTAAAAAGCATTTGCGTCAATTTCATGAGCTTGCGGGGTAGTTTTCTAGCATTTGCAGAAAGTGATGCTGAAAAGTGACCCTGCAAGTTGACAAATGTGCTCATTCAGATGTTAGTAATGTATTATGAGTTTGGACACAACTTTCAATTTAATTTACTCTCTGTCTTTTTCATTGTTTGTAATAAAAAAAATCATATATAGGGCTTTTAAATAATGACACCTGCAGGGAATTCACAAGCATTAAAAGTCAAAATTAAACTGTGCGGTCTTAAAAGTGATTAAAAGTCCTTAAATTGGATTCCAACTACAGTAAAAGTAAAATTTATTGGAAAATAATGACGTAGGTTCATCAAAAATACAAAAAGTATTGCAGTTTTGGTCGACATTTGCACGATTCTTTCTGGAAAGTTCCCTGTTGTGTCCGATTTGCTCCCCTCACTCCTCTGTTTGATGCAACGTTTTCAAATGTTACAAAATGAGAAACAAACACGTTGATGTGCTGTGTTTAATGACATGATCTGTTTAGATTTGGAATACGCTGTAACTGTGTGCTGCCTGGATTTATTACCACTCCAATGACCGAGAAAGTTCCAGAGAAGGTCATCAACAAGGTACGGCCATAACAAATCGAGCTAAACCAGTGGTTCTCAACTGGTGGGTCAGGACCCTAAAGTGGTCGTGGAACAATTTCCAGTGAAGAAAGTGAGCCCTTCCCTGGGAACTTGTCAAATTAAAATTATTCAAATTTAAATGTGAGCAAATGACTTGCCAAGTAAAAGAATCTGCCAGTGGAATAAACTTTGTTGCATGTAAAATTCGAGAAGACTTAGTATTTCAAGCATTTAAAGCTTTATTATCTTTTTTTTTTCTTTTTAATTTAAGTGCAAACATCTTGCCTCCACTGGTGGATTTCCTTAATTTCCTTACTCAAATCATGAGTAAATCTACTAAATGATCTTATTTCTAGATTACTTTTTGCAGAATAGTCTATTTAAATGGCCATGATTTCAACTGTCTGTTTGTTTATTTGGTTGGGACAGTGCATGTTAATGAACACACATGAGACACATGCATGTAAACACACCACTCCGGACTGTAGCCTTATGCTAATATCCATGTGTTGTCCCACACTCGCACTCACAAACACACTCTCATTCACCCTGATCTATTGTACATGTTTTGTACATGTGAAAGTGGAGCACCCGGAGGAAACCTACGCAGACACGAGGAGAACATGCAAACTCCACACAGAAAGGCCTTTTTGGGCCCGGCCCCCCGGGTTCAATCCCCGGGCCCTTCTAGCTGTGAAGTGCTAACTACTGTGCTATTGTGCCGCCCACACAATAATTGTGTGGAAAATACTATATTTTACTAGCCTGGCTAGCACCAGACTAAATATCACAAGTGAATATTTAGTCTGGGAATCACCCGTTCATTTTCTCGTAGGAGAGGTGTGGTTTACGATTGTCTGTAGCTGTTTATTGGGTGCTACAAATGTCTATCAAATGCATTCAGCTAATCCAGTCTGTCCTTTAGTACGCGTCATCGTCTTTCCGTCCCTCCCCGTTCTGTGATTGGTCCCCAAATCCCTGCGAAGATTTGGGCCATGGTTTTCCAGGCTGTGTAGCAATTCGAAAAGATTCAAGTGCGAGCAGCATTGGTATTCCCAGGCTAATATTTTACATTATTCACTTGCGGGTTGTGGCTTGTCATACTGGGGGGATGTTGGGTCCCAACGCCGCACCAGTTGAGAAGCGTTGATCTAAACTGCCTGGCCTAAAATAGAAAAGTCATTGTTTCTATAGGTTTTCAGCCAGTTTCTGTCCAGTTTCGCATAAAGTTTTCACCAAGATATTATTAATATTGGAGAGTTTGACCACTGTGCAAGTCCTTCTCCAGCTCATCCCAAAGATTCTCAGTGAGGTCACAGGGTTTCATTCAATGAATTGTGGAAAAATTAAAGAATTATACATCATTCAAAAGTGTTAAATTTGATTCCAGCTGCCAATAAATTCATATTTCTTTGCAAATAATGATGTTGAACTTTTGTTACTCTATAGGTTCAACAAAAATGCAGAAAATACTGTCCAAAACATGCCCCACCACAGGTTTAAGAAGATCTGTTTTTTTGTCATTGAATTTTATGTTTTCAATTTGTTTTTTTTCATAAACATGTTTTTGTGTTTTTGTTCCCAAACTTCAATCACTAAATACTGTAGAAAGCAAATAAGTAGAAATGATGCCTCTAAATTGAACTGGAGAAGAGTGAGAGGAGACATTGACACCGCACTTCAAAATAAAATACATCAACATTCACTAATGACACACAAAACATCTTCCATCACTTTTGTGTAAATGGTCTTTTCAGTTTCATTTAACTTTTAAATATCCAAATGTCCCCACGTTCCTCTGTTTAGTGGAATGTTGACAAATCTGTAGGAATTGTAAATACATACTGTAAATCTTTTGCACTATTGTATCAGATCATCGAAATAGCTTTGAATGCATTTTTTCACTTGGAGCGACTTGAAAGCTTTGGGTTAAAATTGTGATCTTAGAATATGCCATCAAAACTATTTATGGTAGTCACCTGACCTCATTCTTTGGGCACAAAATATTACTGAATCTAAACTTAAAATCAGCTACAGACACCCCAGATCCAGATGGGGAATTTACTTTTTTGGGTCTGGCTGTTTATATAACCACAAAACTCACCTATACTTGTCTTTTGTCTAATCCTTCAAACGTTTCTTCGGTTTCAGTTGTTGTCATTAGTGCCTCTGGGGAGAATGGGTGAACCGGCAGGTCAGTGAATGTCACACTTCTCTGTATTCTCATAATAAAAAACCTCTCCGTCTTCTTTCCCGTGTTGGTTTGAGAACACCTCTTGTAACATCTGCCTTTGTCCACCAGAGGTCGCTGACGTGTGCGCCTTTTTAGCTTCGGATGAGTCCAGGTACATCACTGGGACAAGTGTTGAAGTCACAGGTGAAAAACACACATCTTTATGAACTTATTCGAATGTAAAAAAGCCTGATACATTTCTTACTTTCTTACTAATTCTTTGTTATGTGGTTTGTCAGGTGGACTTTTTATCGGTTGATGCAGTTGTCCATTTTGTTTGAAGTATTTGGAAACTCTTTTTGCAATCAGAAATTCATAATAATGGTCTGAACATGTAATATTTTTAGCACTACATTTGTAATAAAATTATCTTGATTTTGCTAAAGAAGTTGCCTTTCTACATTCTCTGTCTACTGATTGTTCACAAAGTATAGCATTTTTACATGGATTGACAGAGGCGGGTAGTACTTGCATGTATTTGAGTAACTGTTTGAAGTAAATGTACTTCTTTAGTAGTAGTTTTATTATACAGTACCTTTTATTTATTTTATATGAAGTATTTGTAATCATTTTGATGTGTAAAATAGATATGTTGTATTTTGTAGCTCATTCTGCAGATTTATTTTTTATGTATTTTGTGGTATTTTCATTGGAAATATCAGGATTATCTCATGACTATGTTTTGCTACTCCTGTACCTGCGTGTACACATCAACCCCATCCACAAAGACAGCGGACTGACTGCTGAACACGTGGAAAAGGTGTAAGGTCTATAGATTAGACATAGATATAAACATGTCACTATTCAAACATAAGTCACACTTTTATACTTAAAGTACTGACAGTAAAATACTCAAGTAGTATTTCCTCTAAGTACTTTTTTACTCTTTCTTGAGTACGTATTTTACCTGCTTGATGGATCACTTTTTCTTAGTTAAAAGCAAAGTAATGTTGGGTTAAAAGTGGGGTCCAAGGATTTCACTTGTTATTAATCACATTAATTCAAGTTTAGTTTTGCTGGTGTCATCTGTAAAGTACAGTGACAAAAATGTAAAACAATTTGGCCATAAACTCAAAACAAAGATGAATTATAATCAATATCTGAGCCTATAGTCATTACTATTAGCATTTATGTTTATTTACATGAAGAAAAACATAAAACATTCTTTTGAATTGGCCTTGATGAAGACCTTCTTGAGAACCACCAGATGTGCCTCGGATATTTTCTTTTCATTCATTCTTTTGAAGTTTAGTTTAGTTTATTAGTTATGTTTAGTTTAGTTTATTAGTTTATTATTATTAGTTTATAGGACAATGTGCAGTTACATTAAAAAGATGGCTGCACCAGATTTAGCACCATGCTACTTTCCATCCGTAGTCCTCAACAATACAATCATTAAACATACATATCAAGATACAGTTCAAAAGGTTTTGAATTGATTTAATTATTTGTATTGGGGCCCTGCCAAGAGAACTTTGAATCAATACGGGACTCTGGATTTGGGAATGAATGAGTTAGTCTTTAACAAATGTATTAGACCCAGTATCAGGTGTTTCCACTGCTGCCATGATTTAACAGAATTTCTGTTTACCAAAATATCGTTTTATGTTTCTACTTGACCAAGAAAAATTAATCTGGAGCTGGATCTGACTGAAGCCAAAGACCAGACTTGAACATATTTGGGATTTAGTGAAATAAAAATAATTGATCAGACCAAAGTGCCATCCAAACAACTCTCTACAAACTATTTGGAGTCAATAACAAAAGAGACTTTACAGAACTACTGTATATAAAAACAATGGCAGCAAGAATGAAGCTGTTATCAGGGCCAAGGTGGCCACACACATTTTAGGTCATTATTTGTCAACAAGGTCTATTTTGTTTTTCCAATTGGTTATTTTCTTAATGAATAACAATGAAATTGTTCATTTGAAACAAGTTTTTGATATATTACTAAGTATATATATATAGTAACTGATATTACTATACTTCAGTAATATTATACTGAAGTATCTTACTTGAGTATCTTACTTGAGGAAAAAAAAATAGTCACTTTGCTTTGAGTATATGTAAGTGGCAAAAGCTTCATATTGACATAAAAAACATGTACCTTATTCTTCAAAAGTAATTGTTTTTATATTTCTATGGCATTTTATTTTATTATATGTTTTGTTTCTCATAATTTATGTCCCACCTCTGTTAAATAAGGTGCCTAATGCAAGAATGCAGTTTTTAGAGGTATTGCAAGTGAGTCAGTTTGAGCTGACAGTGACTCAGATGATGGAGCTGCTTGTTTTCCATAATTGAAAAGTCAACAGTTCGAATCCCAATGCAGATGATCCTTTGTCCTTCCCCAAAACACTTCACCCGCCACAATAGAGGCTGAACACATTATTCAATTAAAACATCTATCAGTGGTTCCCAGCGTGTGGTCCAGGGACCTTTGGGGGGCCACAAAGGTTGACCACAAATTATTTGCATAACAAGACAAGTTTGAATGAACCTCATATTTGACTCGTTATAAGCAGTGTTTGGCCTATACTCACTGCATTATGTGAACAGTTGACCACTCATTTGACCTAGATTATTTCACGTTCTGAGGTGTTTCCGACTCGTCATTTATTTGTCATGTGCAAGAACAATGCTCTTGTCATATTGGTAGATTTATTTTCTTATTTCAAGTGAGATTCTCTTAGAATTAGTCAGAAAAGTCGTGAAAAAAGCGAAATCATCTAGATACGGTATGTTTAATCAAGTCAAACTTACTCAAAACATGACTGCAGACTAATATTCTGAAGTAAATTCATTTGAACACATGCTTTACTTTTAGTTTTTGTAGTGCATATTCTTTGAGTAAATTCTCATTTGTGGAGGGGTTTGAGAAGGATCTTTAGATCTATAAACATGGCCACAGGGCCGTCGACAAACTTTCTGAGGCCCGGGGTAGATGGTTTTGCATGGACTCCCCTTCAGCGTTTTTATAGAAAATAGACTCCAGTACATGCATCAATAATTTTAAATTATTGGTCATACTATACTATACTAAATTATTTAGTATAGGTATCACAAAAGATGACATTCAGGTAACGGTATCGTAAACCAAGTAAAGTACTGGTATCGGAAAATAAATAAATATAATGGTATATGGTAGCCGAGTATTGCAATTTGTGTTTTAACTTATTTTTCAGTGTTAAAAAAAAAAAAAAAAATGAAAAAGAAATAAATATTCCTTCATGGGCCCCCTGGTCCTGGGGCACAGGACGGCCCTGCTGATCTATATAATAAAAACAGAGACAAACAGCTCTTTTAAAAAGATTATATATTACAGAAACACAATTTAAAAAATACTTACACACATTTTTAAAGTAATACTTTTTTCTTTTTTTCAGCACCATATTTTATTGTCAAACTGTTTGTCTTTAACGTAACAAAAACAAACACACGTTGAGGTCTCATTCTCTCCGTAAGATTTTTCCAAAAGCTCAAATTCAGCCTAGACGCCCCTGACACAGAAACTCAACATCCTCACTCAAAAAATAATAATAATAAATCACAAAACAGTGGAACGAAAAATACTCCTTTCCGCGGCTCGATCGCGCTCCCTCTCACGAGCGCTCGCCCTCCCAGCGGCCGGACGGGAAACGTACAGCAAGCTTTAAAGCAGCACAAATAACTTCGACATGAGTGGAGGGTCAACATTTAATCAGTGGAAGCAAAATGTCACACAGTACAAGCTGATATCAAGAAAGGGACGTTACAGGAAGAATGGCCACAGACTATGGGTTTGTAAAAAAAAAAATTAAAAAAAAAATAAAGAAAATGACCGAACAGGGCAAAACCACACTGTATCGTTGTTGTTGTTAGTCAGCAAATAAATACAAAGATACCACATTTCACGGGAAACTTGGTGGTAGATGTTTTAATCTCAAAGCACCCTGTTTTTAAATAAATACAATAGAATATCACTATTTCTGTACAATTTGTATGTAATGCACATTTTCCCCAGTAAAAAAAAAAAAAAAAAAAAAGCTTAATGAAAAATGGTAAAAAATAGAATAGTTTGGTATAGTCAGCACCGCGCCACAGTTTCTTCAGTAAAGCATGCATTTTTCTTTATTCGCCTCTGCAGAAGTAAGGAGGAAGACCTTCGTACACATTTAACCCTGACAAAATTGTCAATATTGCAACCCCGGATTGTGGTAATTTCCAGCACGTTTGAGATCGTCCGTGCAATAAAGACCCAATTGTTTTAGACCTTTACATAGTTTTACATAGCGTTCTCCAACATTGACAAATGAATTCTCAGCTTTTGGAGGGGTTAGGAGCATTTTCATTGTACATCAAGCATCCAGCATTAAAAAAAAAAACAGAATTTCAGCACCTGTTTCATCTGTAAATCACAGTTTATAAAATATTAGAGAAAAGAGAGAAAGGTTTAAAGCAGGACGTAGCAAACCACCCCTTGTGTAATTTAAGGAGTGAACTGGTCTTTGGATACTATTGATAAAACGGTCTATTACTCCATGTTTACATCGCAAGAAACATAATGGAAACTCAGACACTTTTTTTTTCAGGACACATTTGTCCTTGCTGAATAAAGTTAAGCTTTACCACAACATTTCTATCCCATATAGATCAGTGTTAATTGTGACAACATATTTTATTAACATTTTAGTCTTAGTCTTTGACAAAAATCCTGTTTATCCAAGATCAAGCAATTCTTTTAGCTCAAGTCAACCTAAACTGATTTAACTTTACATAGACATTGTGCTTCTTCAAAATGAACAAAGCACAGACCTGTTCCTTTGGTGTTTAATTTAATATATGAAGCTTTTTCAAACTGTGTCACTGAAAGTTCAGCTATTTTAGTCCCTTCTTCTCATTTTTATTTCGTTATTGTTCAGTCGACTTAAACATCTGCAGATTTTAATCATACAACAACTATTCCTTTTATTTCAGTCAGCAAAAATACCACTTTGTCTGAAATGATGTCACAATATCTCAGTCAACGAAATTAACACTGCTATAGATGCATTTTTATTGCTCTCTGCTTTTGACCCGTTCCTCAGTGGCAGTGAGGCGACCTGTCAGGAGCGACCCATGTCCAGATTTTGATCCAGGATCTCGATAAAAAGGAAAACCAGAGCTCCTAGTCGCAAGCTGTTACGGCATTCCACCACTATGTTGCTTGAATTGCGAACAAACGAGTAAAGCCTTTGGGAAGTGGGGGGAGGTAGCGAGAGTTTGGGACAGCGGGGAGGAGAGTGCGGTGAGAGGGGACCGAGGCAGGGCATCCAGCTTCTTCTTTATTTTTGTGTTTCCAGGCCGATTCAACAAACACTGATTCGCTTCCAAAAGACGCGCTCTCTCTCCTTCTTTCTTTCTTTCTTTCTTTCTTTCTTTCTTTCTTTCTCGCAGATGTTTGCCCACTCAATCTCCTTTCAGAAAGTCTCTTCAATAAGGTTTTTCTCCTCTTGTTTCTCGTCAGGCCGATACCGAAAGGCGAGAGATGGTCCCACCACAGTATGCAGATGTGTGCGAGTGTGCGTGTGTTTATGGGAACATGTTTCATTTATTAATTTACAAAGATAATTTACAAAACATCGGGCTTGCTTTCTTACATGTGGGCGTGTCTGGGAGTGCACATGTGGGAGTGTCGTCGTGTGTCGCTCTGTGTCGATGAGTGGACAGTGTGAAGGTGTTTTTGTTTTGTTTGTTTTTTTTAGCCCTGGAAACAGACAGGTCCCACTTCAAAACCAAACTGCTGGTTGCTCTCCCCAAAGTCCGACACCTTGATGTCCAGCAGAGGGAGATGCTCCACTTGTGGTGTGTTTACCTCCAGCACTGTCCTGTCAAAGCCCTTGCGATACTGTGGAGAGATGGGAATAGAGAGGTCAAGAAACCTTTTTAAAAATGATGTTTACATTTTTCCACACATTCTATGAGCTAAATATAATCGTGAAAATGTTAATGATGTAGAACAAACTTCTTTAACATTTTGTAGTAATATATTCTGTTGCCAGCAATACAAAACATCCTAACACCAGCTAGACACAGAAAATGCTATTTTTGCAGTGTACAATCAAAGAATGGATTTGGATGAAGGCCTAACTATCAAATCTCATATTTGTCTGCCTTTAGTCAACATGGAGACGAGCTGGAGACGTCCCCGCTCCCAGTAAAGTTACAGTCTTTTGCGTGTGTCTTGTGTGTGTCTTTGCTG
>OMNZ01049510.1:0-20959 GCA_900303255.1 Lesueurigobius sanzi | reverse complement strand
CTAACTCAAGTTACTTTAAGTTACAAGTGCAACTTGTAACTTCAGGGAGGAGACTGTGGAATCTACGGGTCAGTTCCAGTCGACTGAGGAATAGTTTCGTACACAGGGCCATCGGGAAGCTGAACTCCCTCCCCTCAAGTTGGATACTGGCGCCGAAGTGACTTGTGAAGCTAATTTAGTCAAAACAAAACAAGAGCGAATGGAGATGACTGAGGAAAAGGAAATCTTTGATTACACTTTAGCTCAGTGGCATTATTCTCCCTTTTTTCAGTTTATATTTTGCTAAAAGTAACAATTTTTAAGTAACTTGCCCAACACTGATTATAACATAAAACACAGTAAAAAAGACTCACCCTCTCACCAGGGTCACCCACAGAGCCAGGAGGTCCAGATGGGCCGGAGGGACCAGTTGGGCCCTGAAAAATATACAGTCTATGGTTCTTAAACTGCTTTAAACAACAATAGTCCAACAATTGGCCAAAAATATCAGAGGCTCGTAAAAGAAACTGGACACAAAGTGCTCAGGAAGTCAGTACAATAAAGTTGTTTTTTGGGGAAGGTGCTCTTTGGTGTTTGGGGGAAAAACGAGACCAAGACACTCCTCCCACATGGCTAATATATATTCAATTATTTAAATATATTATGGACTTTAATATTAACCCAGTACAATAAAGGCTTTTTAGAAAATGTAACTAGAGACTTACAATGTGGGAGGAGTGCCTTGGTCTTTCGTTTCAATCTTAATATCAGAGGCTCTTTCAAAAGCTAAATGATAAATTGGCCTAGTCAATTCGAGATTAGCTTAAAGTACCGGAACCTGATTTTTAAAATTACAATCGATGAAAGAGGCAGCATTAATTGTTCACACTCATTCATATCTTTCCTAACACATTTCTAACATCCCAATTCTTCACAGGGGTGGGTTTCTAAGCACATTTCACAATTTGTAGGGTCACTTTTCTAACCTTGCGCTGCAAGATGAATTGTCGCGAGATCTGAATTTTCAGTCTTGCAACAAATCCATCTTGAAAGACGGCAACTGATAGGTGCATTTCGACCAATGACCTACTGCTATGTAGCTTGGGGCGGGATAAAGGTATGACGACTGTCAGCCCAGGCAAAAACAAACAAGGCTACTTTGGAGGACTTCGTAGATGCCACAATTGACTCTATTTTAGCTGAAATACCGACCATTTCTCTTTTAAAGAAAGAGCAAGGGGAAGCGCTTTGTGCATTTGTAGATGGAAAAGATGTTTGTGCTTTTCCTCCCGACTAGATTTCCTGCTGCGGTTGATTCGCCACATGACTTGCTGCTATAATTGGCTAAAACCGCATTTAGGAAGGCTTGTACTAACTGGGGCCCAATCAGCTCAAAGTATTGTACTGATTGTCCCTCCTTTTCACGGACAGTTTGCACGGGAGTCTTTCCAGATTGATAAAGGGTAGAACTCAATCACTTTTCAACATCACTCTCACAGTGATTCAGGCTGTGATTCAGGCAAATTCAGCAAGTTCAGCAAGCTCAGGAAATTGATACAAAGTTTCGTTCCACTTCTTACATTATCATTTAAAGGCTAGCAATTTCTAAGGAAACAGAATAAACTTACAGCTGGTCCCTCTGGTCCAGGAGGGCCTTCAATCAGCATACCCTGAAAAACACATCACACATATTAAGATGAATTAAAAGGATGAGTAGTACTGTCAAGCTTTTACAGAACGTAGTAAGACATATCCCATATTGAACTCACAGGCTCCAGGACGGCAGGCTCTCCCTTCTCTCCTTTGTGACCCCTGACAGCAGCCTGAGGAAAACACACATGTAGCCAACAGCACGACGCAGTTAATACAGAGAGACTTTAGAATCACAGATGAACACAATATAGATGCATCAACTTAAGAGTTCCCACAAGACAAAACTAATTTAAAATGTACATAATAAAGCTTAAGCTTTAAGTCTTTGACCTGACGTTACCTGATGGTCCAGAGAGTCTGGTTTTACTGCAGAAAATAATTATGGTTTCAACCAAGTCTAACTTTGCTTTCCAAAAGTATTTGAACTGCTTTCAAATACTTCTTGTCAAAGTTCTCTGTGACGTGAAACACCCAACATGCAATGCTATTCAGGTTGTATTTGGAATTCAAATTTGTTCATATAAAACTGTGCTATATAAAGTTTATGCCATCCTTTATGGTCATTACTGTAAAGTTTCCCTTTTATAAATGTCCACCTTGTTTTGAAATCACGGGAGATGGGAGGACTAACCATGTAACCCTTGCACTAATGTGTGGACAAAAACAAGATAAGAGGCAAGTCTGATTAAATGTACTAAAATGGAGCTACGAAAGTAAAATCAGTGTCATACTGAATTATATCTGTGGCATCAATGCCATTTAAAACAGTGATTCTGCTTGAATAAATGGGCCATGTTCCAAAAGTGGGCCACAGGACAATTTTCAGTGGTTAGGGACCAATGTTGTATATTTTAATTGATGTGAGACAGGCCTCAACTCTGAAAATGTTCCAATTCAGGCTGAAAACATTTCTTATGGATTGATTATATTTGCCTTGTAATTTTGTGACTGTGAACCATTTCCTTTTGCACAAACTGATCACCAGTCTTATGGTGAACGCTGGAGTTAACAGAATTTGTGAGAAATACTTTTATATTGTTTATAAGTAAAGCAAGTAAAGCTGCTGCAACTCTGTGCACCGCCACTGTGGAGGTAGGGGAAACCGGAGCACCCAAGACCTTCTTATTGTGGAGTAGAATATTATATGAAGTTAAAGTTATATAATAGAAAAATACAGCATGTCCCCCTATTCTTTAAATAAAGAAATTAATTATATTTCGCATTAGGGTCACGTTTTGCCTTGCTTGTTGATTCCACGTCACTCCAGCCAACTTTGACAATATGGCAGAAAGATCTTATTTAGACTTGGTTGAATAATTGTTTTTCTTGTTGCAGCTGAGGCGGAGCTACTTACGCCATCCTCGTCTGTCACGGCAGACAGGGCCGGGCCCATGTTTGCATCGATCTCTCCGGTCTCCACTAGGGGCTCGTGGTAGTCCCTGTAGGAATAGTCGTACTCCTTCAGGCCCACGTCCCCAGTCACATACTCCTCAGTGAAGGCCTCCTCACCCGCGCCGACCGCTTTGGTGGCGTCTGCCTCGGCTCCGAAGAAGGGCGGCTCTGCGTCGGGCTGGTCAGAAACGATCAGAACCGTGACGGAAACGATAAGAGGCGGAGAACAAGCCAGAAGAAGGAAGGAGATGGGCAGAGATAATGGTTTGTACCGATCTAAATGTGTGTGTTTTAAATCTTAAAGTAATTGAAATTCTTTAGAAGTGTGTGTAATTATATTTTCCTGTTAATAGTTTGCGTGCATTGTGAAACACCTTGAAATAGGGCAATGATTCCTGCCTGTCTTCCCTTTGGATTTTTTCTTCCATATTCAACCCCATCCAATGTGTGCAAACAATTATTAATTGATCAGGTAAAATGCCATAATCCAATAGCATTTTTCCCAATATGGTCAAAATATTATGAGCACACCTATTTTATTGTACATACAGTTGTGCTCAAAAGTGCATTTCATAGAATATGAATGATAACACAAAAACCTTGATGTCACTCCATTGTTAGTGGTTGCATGAAGCCATTTATTGTCAAAAAACCTGTTTGTTTATGCTTTTCAACAAGAAACTAGCCAAATGTCCCTGATCAAAAGTTTAAAGAGGGCCTAAATGGGCGTGCCAAAGCCATACTCCACCCACACCAAAAATTTGAAAGAGGCGTGCTTGCTATTACAACTCCAAATGGCTACGGGGGAGGAGCCACAGTGATACCACAGCGTTAGAGAGGATGATGAGGCGTGGCAGAGCTGCTGACGTAGACCGTCAGTTCTGTTCTACCGACAGCACAACTTCCACCTCCTCAGCTAACGGGAAAATTCAAATGGAATTGATGCACATTACGAGTTCAACCTCTAGAGGGCGTTAGCCACCCGGTCTTAGGCAAAAAGGACACTTTTGAGCAGGTTTGCACTAAAATGTCAAAATATTTACTGGAACATGTAGATAACACTATTAGACAACCATTTATACAGTTTATCAGCCAAAAAAGTTGGTTTGGTGTTTAGTTGGTCTTTAAATATTGTGCATCAAACAAACACCAATTTTGTCAGAGTCCTGTATTTCAGCTGAAGTGAGTTTTGCTTTGCTCCTGAACAATTTTCCTGGCAGTTGTTGAAGGTCAAGTAAATGTTAGATCAGGGACATTTGAGTAGTTTCTGTTTCATTATGATTGTAAAAGAGAAAACTCAGTTCTTTGACAATAAATTGTTTCACACAACCACTAACCATGAGTGGAAAAAAGAGTTTTGTGTTATCATTCATATTCTATGAAAAAAGGGTATGTCAAGTTAAAAGGGTATGTAAACTTTTGAACACAACTCTTTATAGAATGTTTACATGGATCTGCAAGAAATGCTTAGTTTAATTTACTATTGCTTTTCTCATTGCTTGTCACATGTTGCAACATCTAGAATATTTTCTGAATGGCGTTCATCTTGTCTTTTTGTTACTTTACTGTTTTAAGTTTCTTCTATATCAGACAATAAGGTAAGCGAGGTGTTGTTCAATCACCTTAACATGTTTCGAAAGCTGTACTGCTTCCTTCTTCAGAAGTGTCTGACACTTCTGAAGAATAATTCAAAGTGCTCCCTGCTAAGAGCCAAGGGTTCCCATACCCAAGGTTAGATAGAGAAAAAGAAGAAAAAAAGTCTTATATAGTGTGTCACTTTAGAAGTTTGCATTTAATTTAATTGACATAATTGAATTTAGTAGGAAGAACAAAATCTTTAAAATCTTTTTTAGTGTATTTTGATATTTTCCCTCAGTTCACAAATATGATATTGTTTTGTTAAAAATGCATATTAAATACATCCTCAGTAGGTAAAGTGGACACTAATACCACTAATAGGAAATGTGACATGGTGTTGTTTCTGTGGTAATAATGTGTATGGGATGGAAATAATAGACAGGATTGAACAAATAAAGAGTATAGTACATTAAGTCTTACCTACAGACACAGGAACACAACACAAAATGCACCTCACAAAATTACCTTTATGCAAAAACTTGCAAGATATAAATATTTACCATCATCTTCTGAATATGAGCTTCTTTCCCGTTTATTCTACTGCCCCCAAAGTATTTCTGCAACAAGTTCTGCTGGATCTAAACTACTTTTGACTACTACATATTCGTCTTTGTGCAGAACAATTAAGAAATACTTTGTAGAGGCACACTACTTCTATGTAAAAGCAAATCTATTAAACTTACCATAGAAACTTTAATATTTGTGTGGACATTTTTGACATGAATTTCCTCTCATTATACAGTAAAAAGCTTATTCAGTCTTATCCTAAATATTACATCTTCAAAGTTACACAAGAAAACAACAGAAAGATTTCCCAAGTAAATACGTTTGAAAAGAATGCATTATATAAATCCATCCTGGTTATTTGGTTAAATCAGATATTTTTATGTGAGTCCACTTTTCACAAGATTCAGTTTGTATTTGCCTCTATTGAAAGATCAAAATCACAAAATGATCTTCAGATGGAGGAAAGACAAGCATCTTGTCAGAAAAAAAGGCGCCACATAAAAGTATTTGATATTGTGATATACATAATGCATTTTTCTTCAAAAGGACGGTCTGACGATAGAACACGATTAGTGTGTTGTTAGGAACATAGAGAGAATGAAGACTAAAATAAGAGGTTAAGCTACAAAGACTGGGCTCACCACCACAGCTGATAAAGTATATGTTTTTAATGACTTTTCTATCTCCTTGATATGTGTATGTGAGTATCTTTTACCTGGGTCTCTTCTTCTCCGATCACCTCACCCTCAGGAATGGTCTCCTCATAGAAATACTCTGGCTCTGTAGGGGTGTGGCCAGCCTCCGAATACTCAGTATCTACATCCTGATTGGTTCAGTTGAAAATCGGGAAGAGGAAGGAAGTATTGAATTGGAAAAGATTGATTAGTTTACTACAAAACAAAATGGACATTTTACTGGTAACGTATTGTAATGGTCCATTTTAGAAAAGAAATTTCAGATGTTCAGAATCTCAATAATGGCAAACTCAGCTGTTTAGAAAGTTATTGAGACATCTAAAATTTCTTTTCTTCAACCAAGCTTTTAAAGCTCACAAAGCTACAAAGCCAAATGCAGAGCGTGCTCCTGTGCATCTCACATGGAATAAGTGATTATTCAATGCTTTGGGATGCATAGTCTCACACATAACAACAGCCTCACAGAACATGGGTACATGTAAATTAGACATTTGCAGGAGTCATATTTACTTCCATAGTTATAATTCTGTGAGGCTGCTTTATTCAGACATTCACTCAATGACAAAAGTGAAGACAGACACATACAACAAAGAGGAAGAATAAAAGGGAAGATGTCTTTGTGTGTGCATTGTCATGTTTATATTTCCACAGATTTAGTTTCCATAGCAATCCATGCTCATTCACTGACTGATACATAAAGCCCCATAGCTGCAGTGCAGGAGCCTGAAGAAAAGAGAGACCAATACACCGCATAAAGAGCCATGCTTTGGTGTAACCGCTGCATCATATCATATACAGAAGCTGGGGATGTGCCAGGCCATATGATATATGAACAGTGAAGTATCCAGCTCCCAATATGGACACACAAATCCACCATCAAGGCTTTGTACTGCTGATCCTCTCAGAAGTGAAAAGTGATTGAGAGGAGAAGGAAATGCAGTCACAGAGCTTGGATGGTGGAACATAACACCCATACAGGCCTGGCTGGATACAGGGAGGACTGGGCCCTGCTGTTGTACCTGCTGGTAGCCGTTGGTGGCTTTCTTGGCCGGGACTGCGGTTCCTCCCAGAATGGACGTCCCAAACGGAGGGAAAGGTTTGTGCTGTGACTTGACGTTGTTGTCCACCACCCGCGGTTTGGTGGGTCTGGGGGGCGTGGGGCGCACAGGGGCAGAGGTCGACACCACTTTCTTGACCGTGATCTTTTCGACTACGTTGGCCTGGCTCACGGTGGGCTTGACTGGGGACGCCTTTGTGGCCTTCACTTCTACTTTCACAGTTTTTACGGTTGTTGTCTTAGCGGTCGCTGCTTTGGCAGGTTTTGTTGGTTCTGGTTTAGGTGCTTTTGTGGGTTTGGTTGCCTTCGTAGCTTCGACTTTGACCGCTTTCTCAGTCTTAGTTTTCGTAGTGGTTTCAGTTTTAACGACTTTCTTTTCTACCACAGTAGCTTTACCATTACCATTGACTTTGTTCTCAGCTTTTCCGTTTGCTTTCACAGTAATTTTGCCATTGCCGTTTGCTTTCTTCTCGGCAGCTGCCTTGCCGTTGCCGTTAGCTTTAGCCGTGGCTGTAGCTTTTCCATTTGCGCTGGGTTTCTTTTCGACAGGAGCTTTCTTCTCTGCTGTTGCCTTGCCGTTCCCATTGACTTTAGCTGCAGCTGTTGGTTTGACTTTCCCATTGCCATTGGCTTTCCCGTTACCATTGGCCTTGGCAGCACCGTTGGGCTTCTTCTCTGCAGCGGCTTTTCCGTTTCCGTTCTTCGGTTTAGCCACTGCTGTTGGCTTGATCTTGGACAGAAGGACCTCGACTGCTGTGGGTTTCGCTTTGGTCGGTTTGGCCTTGGGAGCTTTGGTGGGCATAGGCGCCTTCACTACCAATTTGGATGGTCCAGTTTTAGGCGCCTTGGCTGGAGTCAGTTTGGGTTTGACCAAACTGGGCTTAGGGGTTGGTTTGCCATTTGGTGCTTTCTTCTAATTTGATTGTTTTGTTAATTGGTGCATGTAAATGTTCAGATTTGAGCAGATGAGACGGAGAGGGGGAAGCAGGGTGAGAGGTGGGATGTGGACAAGGATGGACAGGAGAGAGACAAGGGTGTTTTGAGAAACAATGACATAAAGATGGCTGAGGCTGGTTTACTGAGACTGTTCAGGCATTACTGGATACAGCACTTTTTAAACTTTTGGGCCAAATGCTCAAAAGGAAGGCCATTTCTGCAACAATAAATCAATGACTTTGCTGTTTTCTCCAATAATGCCATTCTCAATATTAAATGATGAAGCAGCAATTTGTGTCTTAGAGCTTGCAGAGGCACTGAGGCTGCAGTGTTTAGGTAAAGCTGCTGCTAATCACACACAAAATTTATAGAAATTATTTGTTATTTGTAAAACATTATGGACACAATGAACAGATTATACTGAAAGGGACTGTACGGTGGGATTTCATATTTTCTTACAATATAAAAAATGATCAATATAACTAATTTAATTCTTTGTCACAATGTATTGATTGAATGACAGCTACATGCAGTCCATGCAGTCCCTTCAACATTAGATCTGTTTAAAGAGAGAGAGATGTAAGATTATCATGCACATGCTCGTTCGTAAATGACATACAGTGTTTTTTTCTTACATGCGGCTATTAAAACATATCGCAAAACCCAAACAAATTCAAGAGCCTATTGTAGTAATAGAAATGGGTAGCAAACAAAGTGAACTTGAGTCCTCGCTCAAAACCTGGAGAAAATTACCACAGTCATAAAAATTATCACTAGAACTCATGTTGGACGTTCTCATGTTTATGAAAAAGTCAGTTCATGCACCTAAACTAAATAAACTAAAAACAAAAGACAAAGGGACACATGCAGGCATCATAAACCTCCACAAACACAGGCCAGGTGTTGTTTACCTGAATATAATCATGCGGTTAAGGGAAATGTACATTGATGCTACGACAGAAATGTACTATGATGCTACGACAGACTTTGGTGTGGCCACTGCCAGGGAATAAATGACAGAGATAATCTTATACTGTATATTATCTGTTTGACTATACAGCTCCACCTTTGCTACCCCAGTGCCCCCGCATAGGTCAATGAGACACATACAAATTAGACAACAATGGAAAATTACATTCAGACTGTTTAATGGGAAGACACTGTGAAGGGGGTTGATAAATTTCCTATATGACCAGGGTCTGGAAGGAAGGCATGCACGCGAGGGAGGGCAGTTCATTTTATGTGTAATAACTACAAGAAAGAAATTCTATAAGCCTGATTTTTGACAACCCTCCCTCAGCGTCCTTCTTTCACACACCCTGCTCATCTCGTCCTGCGTTGATTCTCCCTTTACCTGTTGGTTCGAGGCCCCTGGGGTGAGAGAGGGGGGCACAGGGGAGGGAGGAACGGCTGTGGTTTCCTCATAATAATAGGGGTATTCATGGTCATCCTGCTCCTCATCAAAGTACTGAGAGAGATGGAGAGATGTAAAGGATCGAAAGACTGGAGAGATCGAAGAGGTTTGTGAAATAAAAGAAGCTGAATATGGGTTGAAGAGGCAAATACAGAGGATAAATACTATAAAAATAGAAGGCAAATTACAAGTATGTGATTGTCATTCATCAGAAACGTCTTCATTCATGTGCTTTGACTGGATTCAATGGCTGCAGTTAGGATTTAGTGTATTTGGACGTCCCTGATGAATGAGGAAAGCAATGAATGAATAAATCCTCAGTAGTTTTTATTCATTCCGACAGCAGTCATCTCAACAGCATCAACATGATCTGGACCTGACTGACTTTTACTGGTTGGACATGCAGGTTTTAAACAGAGGCCATGTACTTTGAATGGTGGAATGCAGATGATAATGACCTGACACATTGTGTCAAGTTGTGACGTCTATTATTATGAACAAAAAGCCTGCGTTGGACTTAAGTTAGACTAAAGTCAGACTAATGTAAACCATCTCCGTAGGCACAGAGGCTCTACCTTAAGCCATCTTTATGACTAATGTTATAAATTTCAATTCACCCACAAAACCAATGTAGAATTATTGTATATTTAATGAGTTTTGTACAAGCTGCAAATGATGAAAATCATCCTTTGTCTCTCACCTTTCTGTGTTCAGAGGTAAGTAGGGTCGTCTGATATATCGGCCAATAGGCACCAGAGAAATATTGGCTATTGGCCAAAATTTTGCAAATATGGCCAATATGCAAACTGGTGATGTTACACCTTATTTCAAAGTTTAAAGTGTCCCCAATTCAGTCAATACATTCTTTTACAGCCTGAAAATGTCCCAATGCGTAGAGTCAATACTTTGTGCACCAGATTTTTAGTGTTCCTGTGATATTGTAGTGCACTTGAATGCAGCAATGACAGACAAAATGGACTAAAAAACATAAATGCTCAGAGCCAAGGACAATATAAAATGAATTAGTCTATAACAAATCATTTTACAAAAGTGAAATGTTTATTTCTATGATTGAATCCTTGTTGTATAAATAAACGTTTTACTATAGACTGTTAAGGAGATTAAAACAATAGATATTCACAATGAATTTAATGAGTAATCATATCGGCCTATGTATTGGCTATCAGCCTTTCCAACCCCCTTCATATCGGTATCAGACCCCTACTGCTAATTTGTTTAATTTATTGATGAATGACTGTGTGAAAACTGAAGGTACATGTATGTTATAGTCCCTTGAAGTGTTGCCTTGTTTATGTGTGTTTCTATCATTTACCGCTGTTTTGTAGTAGTTATTTTATTTACACACAGACTGGAGGGTGAGGAAGAAGATGGTTTATACAAAATGATTTTGATGATGGTGATGCGTGAGGAAGACAGAAAGGAAGAGCAGCACTTTGATGGCAATGATGACCCGATCGAAACCTTACTTACTACACATGAAAAAATATTTACAATTTAGGGTTAAATAGAATTAAGGTTTTTTTTTTATTTTACTTTTGTAATAACATAGCTGCATGAGTTTTAACTGTATATATGTCAGATTGTGAACAAAACCAATTCATTTTCCCTCCATTATCAATGTACAGTTTGAATATTTAATTTATGTAATTGAAAAATCTAAAACATGTTCCTTTGAGACAAGCGGAACAGTAAATGTTTTTTCACTTTGACTGTACCACTTGGAGATTTTACAGATTTACTACAGTGCAATGCCAGATGGAGTAGCCTCTTTACATTGTGGCTGGAGCTGCATGTCTGTGGTGTAGTTACTTACGTAGGTGTTGGGGTCCTGGGCCTGGGTTTTGGGCAGTGGGGAGTCACAGTCGGGGCTGTAGTGCTCACAGAAGTCGTAGGCCGCCTGAGGGTTTGAGGCGATCAACAGCTGCTGGATGTCGCCCTAAAGACAAAGACTCAAATATATTAAAATCAACATCTCATTATGATTATTAGTCTTAAAGCTGCTCTACTCAATTCTTCACGTTTTCAAGCCGTGAAAGTTGAAGGCTGTTAAGCACAAGCTGTTGGATACTCGGATTAGCTTAGGGATGTTCATTGTGTCTACTGGATGAACAGCTTGTGAGTTTCTTTTATTCAGACATTAGGATTAGAAATGTACTAGAAATAGAAACATTTCCAATCCTAGTGTCTGAATAATATACTGATTGTTCACGTTTTGTTGCAGGTTTTGGGCGCATGCCCACTGCCCAGTTTTGGCAGATGGAGAAGTAAATCATAGCATTATTTTTTCCCACATATTGCTGCATTATCAGCAGTTAGGAATATGTACAAATACCAGAAGACTGTGAGTTCAAACCAAACTTGAGCATATATTGAGCAAGGTACTCCACACTTTGCCTCTACAGAATGTAAGGATATAGGAAGAGCATGTGTGGAAAATTTGCCGTGACACCCCTAAAGACAACATTTCTTCAAGATCAAAACTTTCAAAAATAAAAAAATAATAATAATAAAAATGCATTGGTTTTATATAGTGTTTTTGGGACACTCAAATGATGAAAGCGAATCTGTGCCATCGGCCCCTCCGAACCATCAACACTCACTCTCACACTACATTCACCCAGGCTTCCTGACATTTCCCTGGTAGCCCCCAATCCAAACAGAAATCTTATCTAAACCAGGACAAATCTGCCCAAAATCATGTCTGATCTGGGATCATTTCAGTATCCAGATCTACACCAGGGGAATTCCAGGACTATCCCAGGCTTAAATCAAGATAAAACTGCTTCTAAATGAAACATAATCCCTAAGTGCAACAAAAGGCTTCAGTGCACCACCAGAGGAAGACAGTGAATCATCAGTTTCAAGATCAGAAGTGATTTTAAAATCTTATCAATAAGAGCCAAATGGTCTCGCCCCGTCTTACATTTCCTCCTCCTCTCCCCTTGTGTCCCTGACTGCTCCCTCCACTCCTCGGGACAGGCCCTCCTCACTGTGTCCCCCTCCTGACTCCCCTCTAGCGCCAAAAAATGTCCATGCCAACAACCCAGGACCCCCACAATATATAAAAAAAAGTTATTGCTTCTTTTAGGGGAGCAAAGCATTCAAAATCAAGTTTATACTGTAACACATATTTACAGTAATCCAGTCAAATTATATACGTTTTACTAAAGAAAAATACCAAAAACAATGACTAAAGAAAACCAAGGCTTCCCAGTTACAGCCCCAAAGCTGTGGAGCTCTCTGCCTGAGGAGCCTCAGACACTCAGCTTCCAACTTTACTAAGGATTAAGTCTAACTATGTCTTTAGAAATGACATACTTATTAGAAACAAATGACTTACTTATTAGAAGGACATTTAAAGACATTATTTATGAATAATTCCCTTGGCGAAGCACTGTGCTTTGATTGACAGCTCGTCTCTCACCTGGAAAACCTCCTCGTCCAGAAGTCGAGCTCCGAACACCGTGATGCCGTTGGTGTCGACCTCAGCGTTGTTCCCACGGGCCAAAGGACGAGTCATCTTCTTTTTACAGTCCAGCAGCAGAGTCACGTTCTTCTTAGAAACTGAGAAAGCAACGCGGTGCCATCTGGTGACGAGAAATACAGGTATTAAGCTCATCACCGAAGGAATGCCAGGATGAAGAGATTATACAATTTATTATTGTCACAGATAAAACAGAAGCAACAATATAAAACTATGCAAGTAGCTATTGTTCTTAACCTCATTGGAGTTGGCTTCACTTGCTTCATCAGCGGTGTCCTTGCGCCCTCTACTGGTAAATATGGTGTTTTGAAAGCCCAGCAATCAGGCCTGAATTTCATTAATTGTATTGTATCTTTATACATATATTGTTTTGTAATTGATTTGAATGAATTTATTTATTCATTACTTATGGACAAGAGTCTCTTTCTCGTTTTTTTGACTAAAAAAACAAACAATCCTTGACATAATTGCACACATAATTGTTTAACATACTTAAATGATACAATGAGAAAGAAACAGCAGTATGTTTTTTCAAGTCAATCCTTCAACAGCACACTCTGGAAAAATAAATAAATGAATAACAGCAATAATATGTTTCCACGGGACGTAACATTGACAACATAATTTAATAGTCTTTTAATAGTATTAGTCCTTTGAGGAAAATTGAATACAGTTTTTGTCAAGATTTACTGTTTTCGTGTGCTTCATGGAGCTTCTCTACATGGACAAAGCTTTAGCAGTGAATTTAAATTATATGAGACTCTGATTTAAAATATCTGTACATTTTAGTCATAGTTTTAGTATCATTCACTACTTTTAATTTAGTTTTAGTAAAATCTTAGTCAACAACAATATTACTTTGACTAAAATAAATGTTGAAAAGAGTCATAGCATCCATAATCACACCAATACACTGTACTTTAGGAACATTTTCGTACAATAAGTGAATATATAGTTGATTTGAGTGATGTATTTGAAGACAAAAGGTCTCATCATACTCAAAATTAGATTTTTAAATAGCCTTAATTTACTTGAAATAAGATTGTTGTTGAGCGTTTTCCTGACTTAAAGGCACTATACCTGATTTTTTTTTTATTACAAATAGTGAAATAGGGAGCGAGTAAATTAAATTGAATGGTTAAATTGATTATTGTGGTGGTCCAAACACATTCCTAACTGTCCTAGTACATTCAACAACTCGCTGGGTCACTTTTTAGGGTCAATTTCGCTTGAATTGATTAAATAAAGATCTAAAATAAAGTCTGTCTAAGTCTGTAAGAGAAACTGGACACTCAGTACTCAGGAAGTCAGTACCATAAAGTCGTTTTTTGGGGGAGGTGCTTGTTGGTGTTTGGGGAACAAAAACTAGCGAGAAAAACGAGAGACCAATGCACTCCTCCCACATTGTAATTCTCTATTTACATTTTTTTAAAAGCCTTTATTGTACTGGGCTAATATACTGTATATTAAAAGCTTTTAAAACATATTGCTGGTATCTTCCACGCGACTCGTCTCCTCTTTTATTGAGGAGTGTCTGTCTGTACTTATTTCTAGATCATTTTTTGCAGAGTAAACCAGTCGTGAAGTGGATTTTGGTGGTTTACTGACTTGCCATCAGCCAGGTTGACGCCTCTGAACAGTGGGTAGTCCTCGGGGGCTGGTTTTCCGTTGTGGTCCTCGTACAGAAACACAGGGGAGCGTCCCAGTTCCAGGCCGAGCTGCTGGATGCCCTGCTCGCTGTAGATGGAGAGGAGGAAGGCCTGCAGACCCGCCTGGGCCTTCACCAGAGCCATGATGGAGAAGTTCTCTGGGAAACGACCTGTGGATGGACAGACAAGGACGATGAAACATAAAGTAACTGATTGAAGTACATACACTGCATTTTACGTATATAGTTAGGATATATACAATATGTATGTACTGTATACTGTCAGAAGATTTTAAAAAATGTGAAGAATTGGTTTAACTACTTAGACTACGCATGTAATCCATGATCAGTAGAAATAGGTGTAAAATTGTCTGAAAAAACAGCTTTATGCGCAATTGCTTAGAGTTTTGTGCTTACTTTTTGACACAGACAAATTAGGAAGCCGCCTAATTTTGACATGCTACCATAAATTATTATTCTATGCAGTTAATTATTCAATTTAAATGCTCTGTATGTGAATTTAGTGTTAGGAGTTATACTGTAAAGTCCAAAAGTATCCATCAACTGAAATAAATGAGAGTTAATATCTGATTAACTACGTAAGTTCGGGAACAGGTCCACGCCTCAACCAATCATTCACTCTTCTCCAACCACTCCCCCGGCTCGTCTACGCCTCCAATTACCCAGACGCCTTATACCAGCCAAGCACCTTCCACACTGTTCGTCTCAAAACTCTCGACCTCTCCCTCCTTCCCTCCCTCCCTCTAACTGTTCTTGTCTTCCAGCCCAGGAGAAGTGGGTGTCTTCCACCCACTTCTCCATTCAGCCTCCAATCTTCCTAGTCAAACATTCTTAACTGCAATGTTGTTGTGGCGTGGTCCTTGCTAGTGAATTAGTATCTGCAAGAGATTTAGCAAGATTTTGACCCACACACTTGTGTCTAGTGAGTACATTTAGGCTTAAAAATGTGCTTCACTTGTTTTTCTAACCTTCCCCAGGGTCCTCTACTGCCCCCTCTGACCTGTATGGGAAACCTGACTGTCTAGTGACCATAACATACAAAATTATAAGTAATAAATCACCAAACTCATATAAATTGATTCAAGTTTGTGATAGATGTGCATATTTAACCTTTTAGTGATCCAGTGGCTGTATATGCGTGGCAAGCATGGTGACTTTACTTTCCATCACATTGATGGTCCAGGATACATGTTTTTTTATGGTTTCTTGTTTTCTCTGCTGACGTGACCATTTCCATGGCAACGCAGTAAAAAACCTACCTGAAACCCCCAAAAAATTGCTATGATGAAAAGTAAAGGCACCATCTAACCACCCACAAAGCCACTGGGTCACTAAAAGGTCAAATATGCACTAATATCAAGTTTCTTTCTTTGCATAAAAAGTTCCACAAAGCATCTTTAAAATATTAAGTCTATCGGGTTTACAATTACAAACTATCCCAAGTAAAGAAGTAAAGAATTGGATTTTACATTTCTCTAACACAGGGGTGCCCAAAGTTTTTTCCATGGAGGGCCAAACTAAGCAACGACGGACCAAATTAGCGGGCAAAGGGCTGAACGCAAAACTGTATTACATGTAAAAACCAAATTCAAGACTTTATAAGCATGTTTCACAAAAAGGCCCTGCTAACGCCACATGGACAATGCTAAAACAACTAGCCTATAAGTTAAGCATCAATAAAAATCTAAATTCTTTCACAAATGTCTGTTTTAACAATAAACTACACAAAAATATACTGAGGAAGGACAAACGTATTTTATTCTACCAGTAGAAAAAATAGTCAGGAGATGTTGAAATGTTGCATGTAAGAAAATCATGTGCTAAGACTTAAGAACATAGTGACTGGAGGGCGCAAACGAGGAAAGTTAAGTCTAAGAAAAGACCTGTAAATCTTCATATGTCTGTGAGGGATGTCTCTTAAACCACATAAACGCTGCTTGTGTTTTCCTCCCTGAACTCCGCAGTGTCAGACAGCTAAAAAGATAATTTGTTATGGTTCTCCCACACAATTAAGCTCAGCCCATACACACTGCACCGTATAATTATCTTTATATCCATGATCGTTCTGGCGGAGGGCATTATAGACTGAACGCAATTTCGATTTCTTAACAATTAAAACATGTTTCGAGGCTGTTGCTTTGCCGCTACTCGTTTCATTCCTGGCTAATGACTTCTCTCCCACCCGTTACATTGCTATATTGCTAAAATCTGAATAAAATGTAAGTGATTTCATTAAGAAAACTGTTTAAAATGTTTGTGCAGACCTGAGAATAGCTGTTTGGTGGGGGCAGAGATCTGGGCTCTCTTGGAGATGCGGTAGGCATGGTCTGGGGTGCCGGAGCGACGGGACGTGCAGAAGCCGGGGACTTTCTTGACGCCTTCAGGTAGAGAGGGAACCTGCAGCGCCCGCAGCACGTCCACTGGGTCTGGGGAGGAGAAACAATGGGTCATCCAGTGAGTTTTATGCAGCCTTTTCTGGGTGTTTCAACAGAATTCATGGAGTTCATTTTGCAAAAACAGAGAGCCAACAGACAACAGTGTTTGAAAAAGCGATAAAATTGACTGTACTCCATATGAAATGACACTGAAACTAGCATTTGATCAAGAGGGAACAACTTTGTAGCATGAAAATACATTTGGCTTTTGATAACACTGCAAAGCAAAGAGAAAATTGAAAGCCTTCTTCAACTGTGTTCATCTATTTTGCAAAAAAAAAACTCTTTTAATGAATTTCGATGTGATACAGTATTATATATTCATACAAGCAGTAAATCCGTCAAAATTTTAAGAGGAAATTAATCAAACTTGTCGTCAGAAAGAAATCAAATCCTTTTATTACAGAAAAGTGGGCAAGAACCGAAAAAGAAAAGCCTATGACATGTAAAAAGACAAGAAAGATTATATTACAATACAACTATTAACTTTCCTCACACATTTCTAACATTACAATTCTTCATAGTGATGAGCTCATAAACACGTTTTGCAACTCTACTGTGCAACTCCGATTAGTTTGCTAGTCACGCAAATGTCCCATACATTTTTTACAATATACTTAGGGACAAAACATATTTTAGTCCACTTGCGGGAAAAAAAATAAACTATTAGAGGGCCTTTGATTGTCCAATTGTTTCACAGTTTACTTATTCATTGTCCCTGAAATACTAAATAGCTTTTAAACTTGAATGCTTTTGGGGGCATCATGACAGTAACTAATACAGACTCAAGTGCAGGTGGTGCTGACAATAGGTCCCACTGTACTGGGCAAGGAAGTAAAGAACCAGAGAGAAAGTTCAGTCTGTGCCAAGAGAATTGGGGCTCAGTCCAAACCACAAATTCATGAGAAAAGTGCAGCACGGGACAGTTCAAATCACAGGCACGGCGCCATTTACCCCAAATAATCAAATAAAAAGAGATGTCTGCAGGTGATAGCTGACACAGACGCAATGTTAATACAATATTTTCTTTCAGTATTTGTTTGTTTTAAAATATATGGTGTGAATGTCATCATTAATTCAAGATAATAATGTATAATAATAAAGTCCATAATCATAGAAATGAAAACTTAAAAATGGACATCAACAATAATGCAGTACTGAAATAATGCCTTGTTGAGTTTGACAGATGATATTCAGCAGAAATGTCTTTCTTGTTCACCTCATACTGTACAAAAGCTCAGTGTTAAGTGATGTAAACTGTACATGTGCTAGTATAATATACAGTTGTGCTCAAACGTTTACATACCCTTTTAAGTTCACATACCTGTTTAATCATTTGGCCATTTTTCATAGAATATGAATGATAACACAAAAACCCTTATCCCACTCATGGTTAGTGGTTGTGCGAAGCCATTTATTGTCAAAGAACTGAGTTTACTCTTTTGAAATCATAATGAAACAGAAACTACTCAAATGTCCCTGATCTAACGTTTACATGACCTTCAACAACTGCCAGGAAAATTGTTCAGGAGCAAAGAAAAACTCACTTCAGCTGAAATACAGGACAAAATTGGACTCTAACCAAAATGTTTGTTTCAAGATGCACAATATCTAAACTTTTGATCAGAGACATTTGGCTAGTTTCTCTAGTTGAAAAGCGTAAACACACAGGTTTTTGGACAATACATGGCTTCACGCAACCACTAACCAGGAGTGAAATAAAGGTTTTTGCGTTATCATTCATATTCTATGAAATGCATACGTTTCCATACCCTGACATTCTGCCAGGGGAGGTAAACTTTTGAACACAACTGTATATGATATGGACAACCCACAATTGTCAAAATGCTTTAATCGCAGCAAAACCAATACAGAAGAGATTGTAAATGAAGAAATCAAATCTTTCACTTCACACAGAAGCTACAAGTGTCATCATGGTCACTGTGGAAAAATGTTAAAACAACAATTTAACTTAAAAAGTTAAATTGTTAAATGGATAATCTATGTTATGGTGGTGTTTACACAATGTCTAATGTGGATCCTAGTAGAGTAGGACATGTTTTTAATGTAATTTTTAAGTCCAGGTGAAACATTTTTACGGTGACATTTGTAATTTCCAAAGGCATGAGGGGACATTTAGATACTCAAGAAACAAATTAGACACAACAGGTAACTTACATATCTTTGAATGTGTTTTGGGCCTTGATTGCACTTTCTATGAACTAATGAATTTCTTTATATTCAAGAAAGTTTAGATTTAATGTGTGTTGGAATCAAATTTAATGTTTTCTTTAAAATTGCCATTTAAGCCCTACATTTTGTCGCGATTTATTAAATTACTCATATAATGACATAAGGAAACCGCAATAACCAAGTAAACAACTAAACACAGCCCAGATACTAACAGACACCCTCTCTCTTTCCTAAATTCATAATGAGTCATTTAGATTTACCAATAAGAAAGAAGCACGTGCATATTTGGACTGTCGGAGGAAGCTGGAGTACCAAGGAAAGACCAACAATAAAATGAGCATCAGAGAGATTGTAGATTATGGAACACCCCACCCCGACTTAAACTTTACCAGACTTATTTCACAAACAGCCACACTTTCTAGGAGTTCTCTTTTCTTCTTTTTTTTTTGCTGATCTGCGCTGGAATGCTGGGAATGAAAAGGGGAAACGAGGCGCAGGTATGAAAAGTCCCAAGTGATGAGAGCTGGGCAGCGGAGGAAGAGGGAGGGGTCCGGTGGGGTCAGGCCGTGACAGTAGACAGTGCGTTTCTGTCGTGGCGGCGGGAGACTGTATCGAGTTGCACACACGACTCCCCCTCGGTAAAAAAAAAAAAAAACAGGTACAATGCGGTGCTCTGTTCTGTCGCCCGCTCACTGCCTCTGCGCTTCACATCTGCAGCCGGGGCCCTTCCTGCCTCCAAGACCAGGATCACCACAAAAACACACCCACAAAAATAACACTGTCCAGGCCACAGTCGGTACTTACAGTTCATTACAGTCGCGCGCGCACAAAGCTGGAAGCGCTCACACCAATGTCCTCTTGTGAAATAAGAAAATTAAACTAGACACGGTAGAAAAACACGTCTGCGTTTATGGTGTTGCTTGCTTCCTACTTTGTAAGAGATTCTGCTCATAAGTGGCCACAGATGCTGCTGCTGTTTGAAGTCCTGTGTTTTCACTACTGCTGTGACATTAAGCAAGGCTCAACTTGTAAAACAATCATGTATGAAACTATTAAAACACAAGAACATTTATTCGTATTGACTGATGCACTTTTAATGCCACGCTTCGAATGTGTTTCATATAGGGTGACCAGGTGTCCCAGTTTACAGTTTTACACAGCCCTCGGCAGTTTCTCCCAAACTGTCATGACCTGACTGGTCCATCCATCCATCCATTTTCTTCCGCTTTATCCGGGGTCGGGTCGCGGAGGCAACAGTCCGAGCAGAGATGCCCAGACTTCCCGATCCGCGCACACCCCATCCAGCTCTTCCTGGGGGATCCCAAGGCGTTCCCAGGCCAGCTGAAAGACCTTGTCTTTCCAGCGTGTCCTGGGTCTTCCCCGGGGCCTCCTCCCAGTGGGACGTGCCTGGAACACCTCTCGAGGGAGGCGACCAGGTGGCATCCGAAACAGATGCCCGAGCCACCTCAGCTGGCTCCTTTCGACGTGGAGGAGTAGCGGCTCTGTTCCGAGCTCCTCCCGGGTGACTGAGCTCCTCACCCTATCTCTAAGGGTGCGCCCAGCCACCCTGCGGAGGAAACTCATTTCGGCCGCTTGTATCCGGGATCTTGTCCTTTCGGTCATGACCCAAATCTCATGACCATAGGTGAGGGTAGGAACGTAGATTGACCGGTAAATCGAGAGTTTCGTCTTTCGACTCAACTCCCTCTTCACCACAACAGTCCGATACAGCAACCGCATCACTGCAGACGCTGCACCGATCCGTCTGTCGATCCCCCGCTCCATCCGTCCCTCACTCGTGAACAAGACCCCGAGATACTTGAACTCCTCCAGTTGAGGCAAGGACACTCCACCGACCCGGAGTGGGCAGGCCACCTTTTCCGGTC
>OMNZ01049493.1:0-10943 GCA_900303255.1 Lesueurigobius sanzi | reverse complement strand
ATATTTCTGATGCACTAAAATAGATCTGGTCATTAAAATCTCATCTACAAAAAGAGAAAATTACAAGCATATGTTGATTTTTGTCAATGGCACTTATCTGTTTTTGCAAATAAACTCTTTGCTCATTCACAACACCTCAATCGAACCGTACTATCAGAGCAAACGGACCAGGATTTGGATTAAAAGTGGGTTATGAATGCACCCTTAGAGACTCCTCTTCTTAAGAGACCCACGAACGTTCCAAGTAATCATTCACTGACTAAGATCTTAGGATTAAGATCAAAACGTCCTACACTTCAAATACAGAGTACAGATTACTGTATATTCAATTCAGATGAAGAATCTTTGCCTACGATGGAAAAATCCTGTACGACTGAGAACCTACCCAGACCCACCAGAGGTTACAGTAACTGAAAATTCTCTGTCAATGACTGAATATTTTGAGTTTTGACAGAACATTTTGAAGGCTGTCTTTCATTTTGAAGGATTGAAAATCAAGCCATCGTCATCTTTTGAAAGTTTTATCCACGTTTTAACACACACAAAATGTATTGCTCACAAATTATATTTAGATTTGCATCCATTTATTCTGTAATCTGTGTTTTCTTACATGTATAATACTAGGTATATAATGAGAAGTTCATTAATGAAGGACACAAATAGCTTATGACAGATTTTTTACAACCCTGTCTGTCAAAATGACTGAGAAAAATGATCCCTAGCGAAACCACTGCTGCCGACTATGGGAGAGGTGGGAAAGGACCGGCAGAAAGGTATCAGACCTTAGAAACCACCTTAGGCTTAATCTTAGATGCAGAAAGAGACAATTTTTTCCAAGAGAGACCCACGAACTTGCCAAGTAATCATTCGTTGATGCGGATCTTAGGATTTAGATCGAAACGTCCTACGCTTCAGCTACAGAGCACAGATGAAGACTGAAGAATCTTTGCCTACGATGGACAACTCCTGTACGACTGAGAACCTACACAGATCCATTCATTTACATTTGAAGAAAGTGTCTGGGCTCCTGGGACTCCTGAACTAAAAATGCATGTTTTGCTTGCGGAAAATGTGTCCGTTTGTCGACTAGTCAAAAAAAAAAAAAAAAATGTTATGGTTCATTGGAGGTCTGTTCACTCGGAATGAAAAGGAAAGGAAAAAAGGAAGTAACTTTAAAAAATACAACTCTTCAGCTAAATTTATTTCATTTTCTCTTTTTCATAAAAGTTTGTTACGTCTATTGAGAATTACGACAATAACCTGCAATGCCACCTGTGATATCTGGCTCCATCTGATTTCCACGTGTCTTTGTCATTTCCCTTGTGAAGTTTTCAAGGCCCTTCCCTCTTGTTATTTAACTTATATTCAGATTTTGAAAGTTGTATTCAAATAGACACTCAGGGCTCGGCCATCAGAGGATTCTCGGGCTAGACTTTGAAGAATGCAGCGTATTGAACAAATCGAAAAACACTTCTTCCATTGAGCCTTGAAGGTTGGCCACAATGTCTCTTCTCTCCGCGGCGTCAAGGAGGCTTTTGTCAAAATGAGTCTAGGGGTTGCCTGAAGTTCCGCTAAAGTTACTGAGATTTGTGGTGATGGCAGAGATCCCATTCATTTGAGTGATAGAGACAGCACGGTGAACATAGACGGGGTAAACTATGCACAGACCAGAACGGGATGAACTGGTATGTCTTTATTTGGAAGAAAATGTTTCTTGCTTTAGTAACAAAGAAACAAGCTTGTGAAAGTATTTTGGTACGTTTGAGGCTTGAATAATGGAATTCCATATTCTCTAACACAATGGCAAAACTATTTGGATTTTTTTTCATTTTTAAGTGAACATATGAGGCTTGAAACAGGCTTGAAAACATTCATATGGGCACCTGAGCATTGATATTTTAAACTGTAAAGACTAGATTCCTCTAAAATACTAGCGCCAGGACTGGTGAGGATTGGGCCTGGAGCGCCCACCAGAGGCAGTAGAGGGAATAACGAGTACAAATAAACGTTGAACCTCGGAGCTGAGCCTGAAGGAGCATCAGGAGGAGCCATAAGGGACTGAGGCAGTGTGATCCTGACCAACAGATATGGGGAAGAAGATAGATGGGAAAACCTCAGACCCAGTAATGCTATTATTATCCATCGTCACCATTAATTAAAAGGATGAAGAAAAATATCACAATTCAGGTCTGATACCTTCCGTATTTAAAGTACAGGAATCATTGGAACACATCTTGGAACATGGCACCTACAGGTACTCTATATAGATTTTTTTTTTTGGGCAGCACAATAGCGCAGCAGTTAGTGCTTGCGCTTCACAGTAACAAGGGCCTTTCTGTGTGGAGTTTGCATGTTCTCCCCGTGTCTGTGTAGGTTTCCACCACCCTACCAAAGATGAGTGATGACTGTATGTGAGTGATGGTGGAGGTCGGAAAGATGTGTGCAGCTTCTGTCGGTCGGATGTGTGCAGCTTCTGTCGGTCTGGAGGTTACTAGCCTGGCATGCCAGCCTGGCTTCCTCCATTGTATTAGATACATGGGGAGACCCATGAAAATCTTGAAATCCCCCGGACAATCCTGCCCGGCCAATCACACAGCGTGAGAGCTCCAGAATTTCCCATAATGCGGCCTGTCGATACAAACCACCATCAAGATGGCGGCCGCAATGTAGCGAACTGCTGTTTTAAATGAGCTGGAATTGAAAAACTGCCAGCACTGAAGGCTTTTCTTTAAAAAACGTCTTCGCTGTCTGACCCATGGCCGCTGTGCGTTCACATCACTTCCTGGGCTTGCTAGTTCCGCCTAGATTTGAACTGCTGCCCCAACCGCACATAACTAGACTGTCTCCCCAGGTATGCAAATACATGGAGGCTCGGTGGTTACCACTATCGTGTATGGAGTGTATGTAAAAAGTTTCCCATGTGAAGCGCTTTGTGAGTAAAAGCAGCATTTATGCCAAATGTAATGAAAAATATGTCCAAAAATGTAAAATTTTGAATGTGTTTCACTATTACTTATCTACTCCCACGTTCAGTTGTAGCAAGCTACTGTTGTTGCTAAAACTGCGACAGCGATTTCCGGCAAAGTGACCCTGATCATTGAGAAGCTAACAAACTGAAAAGAACTTTAATGTTACAAATGCAAGTTAGGAATGAGTTGCAATGCAATATAGGCATAACATGGTCATGCCTGTAAATATCAGCCTATACAGTGAGTCGTATACAGTGAGTCATGAAACGCATTTCAAATGACCTCAACATTTGTGCAATGACCTCCTCAAAGACTGAGTTTCTTTCTTTGTGCACGTGGATTGTTGAGTGGACTTGAGCGCTGGCCTTCTATTCAGCGACCTCCACAAACTTTATTTAAACTTCCAAGGCCTACTTCACGTAAAAACATTGTCGGACGCACACAAACAATCACCCTTTGTCCGAGCTTTTCAATGGAAGACGTAACCTTCACTACAAACAGCTTTCAGAAATCCCATCAGGGGCATTGTGTCTCGCCTGTCCACCGTAAACTCTGGTATCAATGTGTGTTGGAGGCCACTCAAAAATACTCTGAAATCTTGCCTCATGTTGATCTGAGAAGGGGTCAGAGTCATTTTCAGAGCCGTTTCACATGTTCACAAGCAACAGTGCGCAAATCATTATTCTTCTAACCAAACACCGCATAGGCTGAAGACAGGTATAGACTGTTGTTCTTGTGCCAGGGCTGAGGATTTGGCCTGGGAGATGTTTAAAGTTAGTTTGTATTTTGTCTCATTACATATGTGTGTTTACTGTATATTTTATTCCACTGAAGTTTTCTAAAAGCACAAACCCAAACCTCCTTCACTTCAGGGTCAGCTCTGCTCGCGCTGCGTTGCTATTTACATTTGTCCATCGCTGGCCTCGTTTTTGACCCCACTATCTCTCCGCTCAAGCTCGTGTTTTATTTTTACCGCGGCAGTATTTACATCTGAACTCAGGACTCTTCAAAGGCCACTCCAGGTCCTTCAGCCCGGGCCCCTCCTCCCCGGGCTTGTGCGGGCGCTCGGAGCGCTAGGCGGCGGGGCTCGGACACGGACATGTTTCGATATGGAGAGAGAAAAGGGCTCTTAGCGCACGGAGATCGGGCTGAAGTGGCTGCTCCCGTCTGATGCAGAGATGCTAATGCACATTAGCCACTTGCGACGACAACAGCCGAGCATTGAGAGGGGTAAAAGTAGGGATCTGGATGTATCTTTACGTTCAAAGACACTTAAGTTTACAATGTACAGCCCTGGATGATGCAACTCCAACGCTGTGGTGCCAAAAGACTAGACCTAAAACCAGAAGGGGGACAGGGCTTTCTTCAGGGTTTATACAGGTAGCAGCAAGTCAAATTTAATGCTTTTTAATGCCATAAATCGGTGCGTATTCAATATTAATTTACGTATTCAATAGAAAATTCGATAGAACGCTCACGCTACTGTGCGAGCCGTGAGCAGCTCATCCAGATTGTGCTTTTTTTTTAACTCAGATTGTGCTTTTTTTTATTCAGATTGTGTTTATTTTTATTGATGAGCTCCACTTTTGTCCTTGTCTTTTGTCTATTTTTTGTCCTTTTTGTCTCTTGTCTGGATTTTTAACATTGTTTCTGAGCTGCTCTAAATTAATTTCCCCTAGTGGGATAAATACATGTATCTGAATCTGAACTTTTCAACAGAAATAGTGCATCATTTCTGCCAAAACTGCAGTCTAGATACCCTATTTTTTTGCAATTTTGACAAACTGTTGCAGTAAAAGTAGTTGAACAATGTCATTATTTTCCAAGAACCTTTGATTTAATGCCAGTTTGACTTTTAATGCCCCGCGGAAACCCTGTCTCTTCTACTGTGGTTGGTCCGAACAACTCCGACAGTGAGGGTTACCAGGTATCCGAGGCCAAACCTGCCCAAAAGCATTAGAAAAACCACCCAAAAACCTGAAACATCGCTTTTTTTTTAAAGTTTCACTATTTTTTCACTGCTGTAATGATGACTAGTGAAGGAAAACGTGGCACTAATTACTTTCTTCTTGGTTTTCAACGTATTCCCCGTCTATGCAGCACTTCGGGAATGGATAGGTGGCTGGTTTGTAAATTCGGATATGCACTCAAGGAAGCTGAGTTCATTGGATGAGTTGATGAGTATTGCCTCCAAAGTATTAGCTAAGAATCTTCCAACCAGTGCTGATGTAGAAGCATGTCAGGAGTAACCCATTAAGACACATACCAACCCTCAAAGCTGTTCAACTATTCACAAACAAGAACAAACACAGCTGACTGTAGGGCTGCACACAATATGTTGCCAAATTATCATCACTTATTTATTATTGAAAGAAAGAAACTTGTCCTATACTGGCAGATCACACTCATACTGTATATTCTGCGCAAAGATGGAACGGAATGGGTGCCAAAACAAGTCTCTGAACATACTGTAGACTCCCCAACAGTTTACTTAAGGTAACTTTAGGTCCAACAGGCCGGGTTGAAACATTTACCTCGGCTCTGTCTTGATGTCTGTGTACATTATGCCTCTTCATAATGACCCCACTCCGTTGCTTATTTTAAACTCTCTCGTCTCTCGTCTCTGTTTGGGCCGGGTGCGTTCGCGTGGCTCGTGTTGTGTGTGTGTGTGTGTGTGGTGTTGTGCGTTGTCGGTGGCTAAAAGGCCCTGGCTGCTGTACTTCCAGGTCTCAGGCTAATCCGCAGTGAAAGCCTAAGTGCTGGGCAGGACCACGGGAGACGCGCTGTGTTCTGCCACTGGGTCAGCGTGCACATTATTCTGCATTAAATTTGAAGCAGCCTCTCGCTCGGCTTCACGTGTTCGACAAGAAACCGCAGAGTTCACGTTGGGACGGGATGGACAGGGCGCAGGAGGATGCAAATGGGTGCATGGTGTTTTGTTTTTTTTTTTAGCCAGAAGACTTCTTTTTCTGTGGATGGTTCTCAAATTCATGTTGTTTTTTCACTTTACAACAATTTTATATCATATATCATTATTGTTGCAGTGACTCCCTGTAGGAATAGCACTCTGAAGGAAGACACGCTTGTTGCCCAGTGCAAAATAATGGATTTGGAGGCTGTAGAGGTGGGAGTTGAGATGTTATATGGAGACACATTTTTGACACAAGGATGCCCTGGCAACTTGGGCTACACGATATTGAAAAAAACTTGCGATAGGCCTGGGTACCGATTTGAATTTCCAAAAACGATTTGATTCAATTCTCAAGGGCCTGATTCACGATTCACTTTGATTTTCAATTCAATTGTCAATTAAATGGGATTGAAATAATGGACTTTTGCGCTTTTGTGTGGGTTCGTTTGCTGTGAAAACTGTATGTTTGACGCACATACTGTATGGCCGGAAATCATGCAAAAAACCTTACTTCAATCAATCAATCAATCAATTTATTTCTGTAACGCCCAATATCATAACAGAAGTCATCTCAAAGGTCGGTATGGACAAAAACAAATCAATATCAGACATCAAGAATGATCAAAAATAAGTCACACGCGAATGAAATGTCTGGACCAGATGTAATGTCCCGTGAATAAGTAAATCACTTAGAGTAACAAGCTTAGAGTATCCCCCATCCTTAGACCTTCCTCTACGGCGAGGAAAAACCCCAAAAAAACAAAAACCATGGCACTGGAGAAAAACTAGGACACCTGGGCAGAGTTTGTGTAAAACTGGAACAAATCTGTAGAAATTTACAGGGACATGACAGAGGGCTCAAAACTGAGACTGTCCAGACTAAACTGGGACGTCTGGTCACTCTCATAGAATCAGTCTAGTTGCTCATGTTTCTAGGTAAAGTTTCACAAGCCAACATGGCGAGCTGCAGTGATACGGATAGAATGATGCTGAGGTCAGAGCTGTCAGAGGACAGGAGGTCTGGAGGAAGACCAAAGAGGACATAAAGTTACAGCGGGTATGAGAACAGAGGATGCAGAGGGAGTTTATGTAAAATGGATGTATAGAGCACTATGTATTTAAAAGAATGTAAACATTGCAGTACGCTAAGCCCCAGAGCACACATGAGCAGCGATCTGGACAGAATAAACACAGTGGGTACTCGATCTGTGCCCGAGTGTAGAACATCACAGCAGGACAGTGTTGACTAAAGCAACTTAAGATCAGAGCGCAACTTAAATCTTTATAAACCTCAACAAATAAGAGAAAGGAAGAGTCTGCACATAATGAAAACAGGCTTATAAGCTTTGGATATAAACCAAATGTTATTTTTAGAAGATGTTACGTGAAAAGAGGAAAGATACTAAAGATACTATAGGTTTTGACTTTAATTTGTTGCCACAAAACTAAATTGAATAACATCGGACCCTTCTGTAGATCTGTGGCTCTTGTGACACAGAAACAAAGTCCTGTGCGGGACCCGTCTGTGGAGATTCCATGTCGGCAGTAACTGTGGATATTCCCTCTTCCTTAAGTCTTCCTGCAAAAAGAGATTGTAATGAAACTTCTTTCGACCTTTTACAATTTGCTTTGTTTTTGGTTTTATTTGGTCACGGTTTTGAACACATGGGACTCATGCATGTAAACATGTCATGCCAAATTGTATTCATCCTGATCTATTGTACATGTTTTTAGTGGAAGCCAAAAATAGAACATGCAGACTCCAGAAAGGCCCCGTCTGGGACTTGTAGCTGAAGCACAAGCGCTAACTGCTGCACAAACGCCCCACCCACAATGATGACAGATGTGGAGTGAGCTGCACTAGTCAGGAGGTGGAACACATTGTTTTCATGACTGATGTGGATCTTCTGAACAGCTTTTTTTTTTTTTTTCCCTCTTCACAGATGTAACTGAAACATCATCAAAGCAGCAGAAAAAAGTGGAAGCTTATTGCTATAAAAATGAACTGACATTGCAGTTGTTGGCAGTTGGAGGTCGACACGTCATAAAAAACATAAAACAACATTCATAATACATACTAATGCAACACAATGCATTGCTCTTATTAAAGCCTGGTTAACTGTCAGTGAACATTAACCTCTTAAGCCCTAACGTCCCCATTTTTGGGGACTTGCCACTTTTAGAGACAATCCTTGTGTATTTTAATGTGTTACGTAAAAATGGCCAAAATTGCCAACATTTTCAACGACAGAATAATGGACAGAGCCAGATTTTATTTTTATTTTGTGCTCAAAAGTTCACCTTGAACATGTTTTAAAATATTTTAACCTTTTAAGCCCTAAGGTCCCCGTTTTTGGGGACTTGCCACTTTTAGAGACAATCCTTTTTAATTTAATCTATTTTTTTAAATGTGTTCACAAAAAAAGTGTATTTTTTTTTCTTGGAAAAACTGTAATTTATGACCCAATATATAAAAAGCATCAAAAATGTTCAATGTCATTGAAATATTACAAATTAGAATTTTTTGGCCAAATTATGACCTATTTATTACAATGGGATTCTGCCTAGACTATGATTTTCTTACATCTACAGTCTCCCCATAGACATTCATATCATATGAGAGCAATATGAACATTGTAGACATTTTACAAGCTGTTAAAAGCCTTCCAGAGTATAATATGTAAACCAAATTCGGAAAAAAACAGCCACGGGCTTAAGAGGTTAACTCTTACTATGACTAAAGCTTCACCAAGAGCCCCTTTTAGGAAACTTTTGGAAAAGTCACAGCAAGTTCTGTCAACCAAATTCACCACGAGCCTGGTGTAATAGCTGCTGTTGTCTCACACATCGTCAAAGGCCATATAGAAATGAGCACGTTATTTTTGACACATAATTCCAACAAATAAACCATAACTAATGACAACTTTTTGAACTTCTTTTTGAACTCGGTCCACCAAACTCTGTCCCCATTAAAGAGCCATAGATCTCATCACAGAGGGCCCTCACAGTCAGACTGAGAGGAGCGTGGTCCGTGCCTCAGACCGTCGGCCTCAGACTGTGGAATGAGACCTGTTTAAATTCTTAACTCCTCCTTCATCACTTATTCATGTGCATTTTGAAATAACAATTACTGCGTCAGAAGGGATCAGGCCGGGGCTGCTGTGTGCTGGAGGAGGCTCCTGAAGCGCTGGTGTGTGGATGGATCTCACGCAGGAGTCCCCATCACAAGAGCGGGAACAGGGCTCATGTTATCGCTCCATTATATGCATCCATGTAAATCTGAACATTTACTCATGACTAACTTATGCGCTGGTACACGTGCATTATTTAACAAACAGACATGACCTCTGCACACATGAATGCACCCTGCTCTTCCTTATTCCCTCGTCAAACTGTCCTCACGTTTTCATAAGGACTATTGGCTTGTAAGGACATGAAGATACACTGTGTACTTTTTAGTGCATATGTGGTAGTTTACTGGAAAAATAAAGTTGACATCTTAAAACTAAAAACATTAGTGAGACTAACTATATACATTATCTTTTTTCCACTCATGGTTGGTTGTGCGAAGCCATTTATTGCCAATGAACTGTTTTGAAATCATAAAGAAACAGAAACTCGAATGCCCATGATCTAACGCTTACATGACCTTCAACAACTGCCAGGAAAATTGTTCAGGAGCAAAGAAAAACTCACTTCAGCTGAAATACAGGACTCTGATGTTGTGAAATGAAGGTAAATGTTGCAGTGTAGCGTCCAAACAAACATGAATGAACCTGAATTCACCACAAAGGCACATTACAATTCACAGAGGTGGGTCTGGAGTTAGTGGCCTGGTGGTTTGGGGAGTCACAGCCTGGAAAGGTTGGGAACCTCTGCCGTAGCTGGGTCAGACGGGCCCCTCCGGGAGCCCCTTGTGGTGAGTGACCATTGAGGACGGTTACGTACCGTCTGGTGCTAATGGTGCCTTCATGTGGTGTCGAAATGATGGTAAATACCACTTGTCGAGTGGAAAGTGACACGTGAACGCCCCCTAATGCCGTATTTTCCGCTGGAGAACTGGGACAATTCCTTGATGCCTGAGTTGCTGAGATGAAATGACCTTGACCTTGACCTTTCAACAAGACAGAGAGCTGTGATCATACAGTATGTTTTTCATGTATATTAGCTGATTGTTTTGAAGTGTAGGCTATATGCTATTTATGCTATTCATTTTAGATTCATGTTTACTTCCACTTAGCGTTTTGTGAAAAAAAAAATCAAACTTTTAGCTAACAAAGCAGATGCAAGGCAGTAGTTGTGATTTGTAGACTATTTTCTCACCCAGATTTACGCATTTGCAGCGTGTCCTTGTGTATTTTTCACTATTTAACTTTGCTACAACCACAAAAGAACACAATGCGCTCGTAATTTCCACTTTTCATGACTGGACAGGATCATCTTTACCACAGCGCATGAAGGCGGAATAAGCCTTGAGGGGTTTGGTGGGGCTGTCCTCTCATGGATCCACCACCTTCAGGAGGAGCCATGAGCGTCTGGTGCCGTGTGAGATACAGTTTAGTCAGCAAAAACACAACTTTGGCTACAATTACGGTGACATGTTAGTCAACGCAATTAACGCATTAAGAGGTTTGACAAGAGAGGCTTGTTCAATGTTCTAGTGGCTCTCTTGCTTTCCGTTAAACAACTATTTGTCAAGGTGAAGGACTACAGTTTATGGAGGTGAAGTAGGACACATGTACAGTATATGTTCAATGACCTTGTTACGCTGATTTGGAGATAATGTCTCAATATGTGGACACATTTCATACTGTTATTTTTAGCTTGCTGCAGTTACCAACCTCTCCATTTGTGAATGTAATGAAGAATCCTGGGAGCAGCAGGGCCATAGGCAAGTATCAAGGACTTAGAGAGTAGCTCAGAGACAATGGAACCTTGTTAAGTACTTAGCAGGTACTTTCAGCACTTAGAGAGGAGGGGCCTAGAGGCTGACTCCTCCTGCTGGTTCACTGGCTTTTCTAAACCCACAGCGTGCTCCAGGCCTTCAGTAGCTGATGACGACT
>OMNZ01049492.1:0-13248 GCA_900303255.1 Lesueurigobius sanzi | reverse complement strand
GAATGAGATTTTTACTTCCAGCAGTGGCCAAAGGGATTGGCAGTGGGGTGCGGTTCCATTGGTGAGTCAATAATAATAAATAAACTATAATCTTTATCCTGTATAATCATAGTATAGTCAAGTGTAGAGTGTCAACGGTCAATAAATGTGTTATATATATAAACCATTTAAGCTTTATAAATAAATAAACTATTAGAGTTGTACGAGTTGTTTTGTCAATCATCTGAATCAGTGCAATGAATAATACAGTACAGTGTGGCTCAATGGATACAACTTTTGACAAAAGCATAATTCCTGTGAATATTTTAAACACATATTTAACTTTTGAACATGACCTATGTTGTTCAGTGGATATTGTGTGCACTTTCTTTTAAATAAACTAGTTATTAATTATGCTTTTTATTATTATTAAATATTGAAAAACCCCTCTGAACAAGCCTTCAAAATATTGTTTGCAGGAGCGACTAAAGTGCAGGTGAGGAGGAAACAGCTTTCTGAGGAAATAACCTTCCATGTAAATCTAAGGAGGAAGGTTGAATCGGTGCAACAAAAAAGCCCCTTACTGTGAGGAAAGTTTACATGTTCAGAGATCAAAATCTAAAAATTGAAAGAAAAAAAAATCCTTTTGCCTCACCTTAATCTTTTAGTTTTCTACTACTGAGTTTCTGCGCTACTAAAATGCTTTGTTTACTCTGTGATGTTGTTGTTGTTGCTAATGACAACATTGATTTGTATCATTATGTTTTGATCCTAAATACCACCAGACTGTTCAGCTTTACAAAGTAACAAGGAGTCATAATAAGGGCCATATTTTGTCTGATTTTACCAGCTCATAGCTTAAATTATTTGTTTGTGTCTCACTGATATTTTACATCCCAACAACGGGACCACAATAAGTCGACCTTCACAGAAAACCATTCATTCAACGTGTTATCAGAGTTATCAGACAGGGAAAGATGAACACCCTTCACATATGCCAGACTACTTTGATTCAATTTGTGATTTCTGCTCCTGCAATCTCTACCAAAGACAAAGATTTATGGATTGTATTTTCTCTCGTCTTACGTCTCCCTCTTGTGGCCGGACACGTGATCTCCCTATTGAGTTCTGGTTATGAAGTTGTAACTTTCTGATTGTCTGACAAGTGCCTTTGTCCAAAGGGAAATATAAAAAAAAGACCCAAGGTCACTGCTGGCTGTCTGTTCTGTCTTTCATTATTGTCCTTTTTTACTCTTAAACATGCAAACAGCACACTCAAGATAAGAGTCTTACATTTTTTTAAAAAAATTAATTACAATTATATCTCATCAAAGTTTGTAATCACGTTGAAAGTGTGTTTTTGAGGTGTCCTGTTGGGGAAAGAGGTACTGTTAAATGAAACCCTAAACAATGGCTACTCCTCAAGAGAAAGCATAATGTGTATCAAGGTTTATTGAGACAAAATCGGATGTCCTGTACCTTTGTTCGACTCCTGACTTGGAGCAAAACATTTCTGATGCCTTTGCCACCATCGATGAGGCTACAGTGAACATGGCAAGAGATCGAGTACAGTCTTGATGTGCTAAACTAATGGTGCCCATATAGAGGTGTATTAAACTAATGGTGCCCATATAGAGGTGTATTAAACTAATGGTGCCCATATAGAGGTGTATTAAACTAATGGTGCCCATATAGAGGTGTATTAAACTAATGGTGCCCATATAGAGGTGTATTAAACTAATGGTGCCCATATTATGTTAAATGAAAACACGTCGACAACCACTGATTACAACGAAACAAATCTGGTTAAGATATCTCATCAACTGCCTTTGTAATCCATTTTTTAAATTGCAAAGCCACTTCATGGACACCTTGTACAATTTGAACAAACATGAAGGATCTAACGAGATTCTGAGCGGAGGAATGGTCCCACATTTGTGTTCATAAATCACACGTTTTTCTCCAGTCTCATCAACACTACAAAAAGTAAACTAGAATCAAGTAAATTTGCTCTTGATTTGAGTACCGCATTTTCCGAACTATAAGTCACACTTTTTCTCATAGTTTGGCCTGTCCTGCGACTTATACTCAGGTCGACTTATATATTAATTAATGTGTTACATTAGCATATCATACACCTATTCAGCCTGTTGCTCTCTATTCAATTGTTATTATTATAACTTGCCTTTCGAGATGAAATGTCTGTTCTTGGTCTTGGATTTTGTAAAATATATTTACCTCAAAAAATGCAACTTATATATGTTTTTTTCCTTCTTCATTATGCATTTTTTGGCTGGTGCGACTTATTCTCCAGAGCAACTTATACGTAGTCTGTAAAATACGGTAACTAGTTTGAAGAACTTTGCCAATGGGGTAAGTTTCTTCCACTTAAATTAAGAAAACAAGATCCACAGCAATGTTATATGAAGTGAAAAGTTGTTTCTAGTTTAAGTGTAAAAAACTAACCCCACTGGCAGATTTCTTGAAATTAGTTACAAAAATCAAGGGTAAAAAACCTTTTACTTTACTGGATGTAGTGTATAATCAGAGCAACACAGAGGGCAACACATAGTAGTGTGACACACTAAATATTCAGTTTATTTTTTACATATTTCACAGCCTTCAATTTAAAAGGGGTGACAATGGTCCTCATACTGTACCTCTGGTTCCATTGGAGGATACTTCCGGCCTTTGCTCTTTCCCAGACATTTGGTTTTGCCGCCTTCAAGGAGCTGGCACCAGAATCCTTTCTGAGGATCAAACCTACGAGCACAGGAGATTGTATGAGCAACACAGAAGCAACCCACAAAGTGACTACATACTATATCACTGCAAAAAGTACTTAGAAACAGTAAAATCTTCCACAGTGTATTCTGTAAGAGCACATTGAGATGCAGTATTAATTATATTTTTTCCCTTTTTTACTATTTTCCTGATAATTACTTTCATGTATGTATTATTTTATTTTTATTCTCAATCAAAGTGTTGTAACTAGCTTTATCGCACAATTGCTACAAACGTTTCAAATAGTTTCTTCTCCCTCGATGCTTTCAGGCCAGGTCGTTTTCCGGAAAGAGCTCTGCATTGTTACACAGTACTGTCTTTGTGTCACAATTCTTTTTTGCTTCATAAATCTTCCTTTTTTTCTTGTGACAGATAGTCGTTGAACAGGAATAAGGTAAACAAATGTGGACCGCGTTTGCACTAGTCAGATTCAATCACGGATGAACTCTCTGTAAAATGTTTTCTGAAATGAAGTAATTAAGACTTTTGTGACATTTCTATTAATCTTACAGTACAATAGCTCTGTCATTCTTTAGTGGTACACAATTTTCACAATGTAACTTTTGATGCATGTAAATCAAATAACTCTGAAGTGTTGAAATGTTCTGACGCACGCTGATATAATAATTACCTCCGAAGTGAAGCAGAAGGTTAAGTGGTTTGGCAGTTTCACAGTTTCGAGTTTCCTTCATTCTCCATTTTGCATCAAGAAAATGTTTTTAAGATTTCCTGTGATAACATTCATTTGTTGCTTTTGCCACTCACTCAAGTATAAAAGAAAAGAGGTGCAAATATTATTCTTTATCTGTATGCATGAGTAATAACTAGACGTTAAGTGGATCTCCATCAGAACGGAGAGAGAAGGGAAAAGCAGATTAAATAAACGGGCTCGTATTTTGAGGGACTGTCAGCCCGCTGTCATGTCGCCAGAATTAGGAGAGAAAGGAAAGATTAGGCCTTTTGTAAAGCTCGGTCTTTGTCCAAAACGCACGCTCATTATTGTGTCAAAAATGAATGTGTTTGCTAACGTATTGGTATGCATGTGTGTGCGCAGCAGGCTGGATGTCCCTGTCTGGAGGTTGTGAAGTCTCGGGAGCAGATTGCAGTGTGATGAGAGGTGCTTGAGAAGTAAACAGTTTGCCATTCGTCTCAACTCCGCTGAAAGGTCACACACAACAGACGCGCACACACACACACACACACGCACACACACGCGCACACACACACACACACGCACACACACACACGCGCACACACGCGCGCACACACACACACACACACACACACACGCGCGCACACACACACACACACACACACACGCACACACACACGCACACACGCGGAGCAGCAGGAGACAGAGAAGCTATTCAATTTAAAGATGCAAACAGCATGAAGTAAGCAGCATGAACTAAACTGCGTGAGGCTTGCTGTACTATGTCTTGTGTTAAAGGGGCTGTACTGATTGTTGTACTTGCTCCACAGTCACGCCTTCTCCCGCTGCCGGAAGCAACAATCCCATTGAAAATCTCCATAGACTTTGAGAAATTCAAATATTTTAAGAGTTTAAAAGCACGACGGAGGCTAATCAGCTATGTGCTAACGGCTGATCATAGTGCGGATATTTTATTAGAAGGAAAATACCAAATACTTTTGAATACGGCACTTTTTGGTTGATAAAGTTTTGGATGAAACTTATTATTGTGTGTTTTATGTCCATACGTAACCACATAGCTGTTTAACTGCTATTGTTCTTTAAAACAATGAATATACTGTACATTGTTTTCAAAAAGTCTATGTTCTTTTTGAATGGGTTTTTTACTTTCGACTATCGAGCTCCATCGAGGGGAGCAACGAAAAGATAAACGCCTCCTTTTAGGGTAAACCAGAGGCCATTGAGGTGAATAGGGAAACATCGACAGAGATCTTCACAATTACATCTGAAAAATAACTTTTTATGCGTTTTATATTATATATTTATCTAATATACTGTAAAAGAGAAGGAATTTTTTTTTGTAGAAGATTCACAGAGCAGACAGTTAACTGTTTTAAAGTTAGCAGGAAATAGCTTTAGTGGGCTAAAGTTAGAAGGAAGTTAGCATGTTCGGACATTGATAGGTCAAAAATGAATGAAGCAATATTGAAACTTAAGAAGCTACAAAATTCCTCACAGTTAAATGGACAAACAACTACAACCTTGGATTTTATCAAATGAAGTCACTATGAGCGGCTAAACAGTTCATACTGAAGTCCAAACATGCTAACTTCCTGCTAACTTTAGCCAACTTTAAAACATTAACTCTCCTCTCTGTAGTGTTGCCACCTGTCCCGGTTTTACCTGATTGTCCTTCTTTTTAATGGCCTGTCCCGGGGAAAAAAATATTCTCCCGGGACCTTCCTATACTGTATATCACCTTTTACCTGCCCACTAGTGCCCCCAGGTGTCTACAATCGAAAACGGTAGGAAATAAGCCAAAACGATAAAGACTGGACATATTATTTAAAGCAATCAACTGAATAAATAACAACATAATGGTATTAAAATTAATCAAAATATTACCGTTGAGAGCAAAATATTATTAGTAAACACATCTGTTGACATTAACCACTTAAAGTAACTACTTAAAGCTAATCTAACATAGCTCCATCACAAGGTTATGTCCAATTTTGCTGTAAAAGGGCATTTTTTGTCTTGGGTTAGATGTGAAGGACGCCACTGCTAATAAGCAAAAGGGTTGATTGGGCCGAAATGTCCAGGTTTTTTGTCAGGCACAGGTGGCAACCCTACCTCTCTGTGAATCTTCTGCAGCATTAAAATGTTATTTTTCAGAAGTAAATGTGACAATCTCAGTCGATGTTTCCCCATTCATGTCAAAGGTCTCTGGTTTACCCTAAAAGGGGGGGTTAACCTTTTCGTTGCTCCCCTCTATAGTGTCTACAATGTGCTATGAGCGATACACGCGGAGGAACACCAATGAAAAACATTTAACATTTAAAAACATTAGCCTGGTAGAAGCACGTATTGTCAACGCTGTTCGCGGAACGATTTCAGTGGGTCGTGAGCCTTTCCCTGGGAACTTTTTTTCCCCCAATAATAACTGACCAAAGAGGTATAAGAAGTGATATCTTGTTAAGTTGTAATTAGTCAAATTAAATGAGTAAAGTGTACTTAAACAAAATACAGTAATATTAGTAAAATACAGTAATATATTAGACATTACAATTTCAGTAACTCAAGTTACAAGTGCAACTCCCCCCAAATAAGATGCAGCATCAAATCAGGTTGATACGGTTAAAGAAAGAGGCTTTAACAGCTAACATTATCAAAACAAAACACTTTACAATGTGGACGGCTGAGGAAAAGGAAATCTTTGACTACACCTTTGCTCTGTGGCGTTGTTCTCACTATTTTCTGTTCATATTTTGCCAAAAGTAACTCAAATGCAACTCAAAGTAGTGTAACTTTTAAAGCTGTAACTAGTAATATAGAATATAATATTATCACAATTTTAAAGTAACTTGCCCAACACTGCTTATTTCTAGATTACTTTTCATAGTCTGTTTATGGTCATGATTTCAACTTTATAGGCTTATGTCATAGAAAATACCATTTATTTTACAGTTCCCCAAAGCCATACCAGTTGAGAACCACCACTGCAGTAAAGTCATTCTTCTAAACTCATACTTGTGAAGGATCAGGATGTTAGGACAGTATTCGAAAGGTTTGAAAATTGTTAGGTCCACAACTAACAATTTAAAAGAAACAAATTTATGGTTTGAAATTAAGAATTATTAGGTAATATGCCTTTACATAACGTGCTTAACACAAAAAGTAAAGCAACTGACAAACATTGCAATTACACTGATTTACTACAAAAACTAACAGCGCTGAATATTCCATAATCAACATAATTCCATTAAAACTACGTCGAAAAAAAAAAAATACTATGTATTTAGGTCCCTTTTTTCTTCATAATTATATCAAACTTAAGTATTGATTTCTAAAACAGGCAAAACATGTAAATGTAATAAATCAATAACATCATTAAAGTATTTTGTTTCTCTGGAAGTTAAAGTCCAATGACTGCATCCCGCCACTAGATGTCAGTGTCAGCATAGGCTCAAACAGAAAGCAGCCAGACTGGAGAGGGAGCTGTGGCCAAACCAAAAGCGCTGGGGATGATGGGTAAACTCACGTGAGGGCCTGGGAGTAGTTAAAGTGAGGAGTCACTCCCAGGAACTTCTGCACCTCATCCATAACAGAGGCAGGGTCAGACCTGAGCTGGTGACCGTCAACGAGCATCACCTGAACACACCGCAGCAAAGATACACTTCACCCATTCGTAACCACATTCATATTTAGGACACAAAATAACTCCGATGAATACAGTTCAGGATCGTGATGTTATATCGCAAGGTATTATGGGATTTGCAGCAGGTTTTTCCATAATAACCTAAAGGGTGGTTTTAAAAGGTAAAATACTGGAGTTATCGTTTATATAAAAGCATTTTGACACTACAGCAGCTAATGGAGCTGTTCCTCTGCTCTTTACGTCACTTTTTATAATGTTTCTAGCCAATAAGATAAGATAAGATAATAATACTTTATTGATCTCACAATGGAGAAATGTACTGTACTTGTTACAACAGCTCTTAAGATAAGATGACACAGGGGGGGTGCAAAAAGTCAAGAAATGTGTCATCAAGAAGAAAAATATGTTTGTGAAGGTTCTCAGTCGTACAGGAGTTGTCCATCGTAGGCAAAAATTCTTCAGTCTCCATCTGTACTCTGTAGTTGAAGTGTAGGACGTTTTGATCTTACTCCAATGACGATCTTTGGAGTAAGATCGAAACGTCCTACACTTCAACTACAGAGTACAGATGAAGACTGAAGAATTTTTGCCTACGAAGAAGAAAAATAGTTTATATAGTAATACAGTAATAATAATAAAAAATGTCTCTTAGCATCTATCAATAAAACTGTATAAACATCTCTTATGTACACTGAGTAAAGGTAAGATAAACTCAGGTGGTTGACTGATAAAGTGACATTGCACTGAGGTTATTGCACATATTAAAATATTGTTATGAACGTGACGATGTAAGTCTATGGACAACGTTTGCTTGTAGACACAAACATGGTCGATATCCTTGGTACCAGTGAATTTGCCCAAACTCTACGTATATATACAGTACATCTAAGTCTTCTGATGTGAACATTTGAGTGTGGACATCTGTATGTGTTAAATACACATGCTCTTTATATCTGCACTATATAAATATGATAGGAATGGCCCTAAATCAGTCAAATATAGAATCACCAACACAGCCATGTAAACTAGACACTGACAATGCAAAACAAGAGGAATATTGTATGTGAGCTCACCTGGTTGGCAGGGTAGTAAGTGAGCCACCTCTCGAGGTGAATGGAGTACAGACCAGGGAGCAGACAGCGGTTCTGTAGAGACCGCAGCTCAGATGGAGCTCCAGCTTTAGCACTGATGACATCATAGAAGGTAAACTTCAGTGCAGCATGGTCCTCATGGGCTCTCTGATGCTTCAGGCACACAGAATATAACAGAGAACAGAGCCATCACTACACAGGGCTCAATACTAGCTAACAGACCAATGTTTTTATGTGTCTATTTGGGTGTTACTTCCAGGTGAATGATCGCTGATAATGAAGGCAAGGCATATTTGGAGGGAATAGTTTATGCATCATGTAACACGAAATGCTTCCCAAATAAAAGGATATTTAAAAATACACATAATTGTATGGTAGTTTTGATGTTCATATGCTGAAATTACACAGGATAAATAAAGTTACTTTTTAATGAGATATGGAATTAGACATCAGTTTTTTCACATTTATCAAATAGATACAGCAATTGTGCCTCATTAAATACACATCAGAGCATGAAACCACACTCCATTTGCATCAACACAGAGCTGGAGCAGACAGTGATGCCTAATAGAGGTGTGTGTTGGTGTTCTTCAAACTAGGTGGCAGTGTTTGATGAAGAGACTGTACCTGGTACCAGCTGTAGGCCCTGTCAGACGGGTTGATGAGCAGAGTAATGATCTTGGCCTTGGGCAGCAGTGCAGCGGCTCGCCGTGGGGTGTCCTCCGAAGGGAAGTAGTTAGCGCTCTTCTCAAAAAGAAAGTCTGTGCTAACATTAGAGGGCACAGGGAAAAACTCCATGTACCTGGAGCACAACAAAAAAGCAAAGGAGAAAGTATAAGCCTGCAGCACTGACACACATAAGTGATAAACATATTATCAGCTCAGCACACATGCTGTAATTACATCATCTCAAAGTCAGGTACAATTTCAAAAGTCAAACACTTCAAGTGCCAATTAGAGCATCATTCTAGTTTTGTACTGCCGCCTCCAAGATTCAATGTCATTTACGCTGTGGTTAATAAAGAATCCTCAATCCTTTCTGGATGACTTTGAGAAGCAACAGCTGTCTCAGTCAGTAAGTAACCCTTTTATGGGTCAATTTAAGCAGCCATATGTCTGTTGGCTTCAGGATGCCGATAGCAAAGGATCATTTTCAAGACGATGGCAGACTTCATTGCTTAATGTATCATTAAGTCTGCCGGATCCATTTAAAAGTGCAGAGTGTCCTCACAGTCGCCCCGTCACCTTCTTACTACAGCAGGTAAACACAGCCACAGGTCTCACCAGTCTATCCCCTTATGGTAGTTGTTGGTGTTGAAAAACTGGACCTCCTCGTACGTCTTTGGACTGGGGAAGTTACTGGAGATGGAGGAGTGCATGAGGAGGAAGAGATAAAGTGCGGTCGTCCCTGGAAGAAAGGGCATAATTCATAAGTGGCTCGTTAATTCAGCTCAGCGGAGAGCAGAGCGGCATGTGTGTGAGAACTGTCAGCCGCTGATCCATACCACAACATTTTTTTCCCCAGCACAAGATTTATATCTTGCTGAGAATACACTGTGTGTGTGCCATAAAATGATTCAAAACTATTTGACAGCAATCTGCACTGGGGTTCTGGTCATGCCCTCTGTCTCACCCTCAGCAGCTCACTTCCCTTTACACTTATTCACACATCTAGCCCTGGCCCACTATCCGATTTCCAAACATACTGCATTTTAGCACTTAGCAAGATTGTCAATGAAATTATACGTCAGTCTCATCATCATAGTAGATACCTTTCTCAAAACAACAAACAAGATGGTTGATAATACATATCCTTTGTATTTTTCAGAAAGGGAGTGAAAAGCACAGCATTGCTAGACTTCTGAAGTAGATAGCACGTGGGTGGAAAGGGGAGACCAGCCCCACTCCTTTGTCTCTGTCTGACAGGACCAAAGAACATAGGCTATTAACTGAATGGGCTCTGATGTGGCAGACCTGCACACACAAAAGCTCCATATGTGCACTGTATGTGTGTGTGTGGTAATACCTGTCTTCTGTGGTCCCACCACCATGAACTTGGGCAATCTGTCACAGGTTTTCTCTTTGGACCAGATGTCTTTATGTCGTTTGTCATCACATGGGTTCTGTCAGAGGCCAGATTAAGACATTTAAACACACTCCAGCAGCAAAACAAACATGTTACATAATGAGGGTATACCATTACAAAGTCACAAGCGAAAGTGAGAGTACAATATGGGCAAACACACCTGCCACAGCGGATGTCTTTGTTCGGGGAAGAGCTGGAAGTACTTGTGAGCGAGCTGCAGAGGGGGCAGGGTGTGCAGTTGGAGGTTGGTCCATGAGCGCAGGAAGGAGGCCAGGTGGACAAAGGTGTAAAGGCCCAGCCGGTCGTTGCCGTAGTTGGACAAATGTGTCATAAATACACTGATCTATAAAACAAGCAGAGAATAGATGGTTTGGTTATTATGTAATGTTCAATAAAGGTGAGGGGTGTGGGAGGAATGACAATGTAACATCAAATTGTAATCCAAACCTGTGACTCTCCCTCTCAGACACAATCTGCCTAACTTTGTTGGGACTCTGCCCAAAGCCAGTGGCAGCTGCTGAGCGGCCGATGCCGCTGTGTCCATGGAGCACACACTTCGCTTTGCAGCTGTCTGTCACTTTCATTGAGGCGTGTGTAATGTCATGCAGTGGTGCAGGTAGATGCATAACCTCTGAATATCACCACGTTTGACCACAATCTTTCAGTAAAATTAAGCATGAGATCACAGCTGTTTTGATCTAAACTATTCCAACACTGTAAAACCATTTACATAACAATAATTCAATTAAATTGGGAAAACCAGTTACACCATACCAACTACTAACATTATCTTAACCAATTTGGTTGAGATAACGCAAACCATTTTCGATACAATAACTCAAACCAAGTACGAAATTCTGTCTAATGTAGAGTTTTCACTAACTTCTTCCGTCACCAGTCGGTCTGTGACAGATGGAGAAAGGCAACGCAGCCTCAGCCTTTTTTATTGAAATAAAGAGCACATTGTATTTAGTGTCATGTTATTGTCACTCATGGTGTCTGACCTAAAGAAGAGAGTAACTCTAGTTTACGTCTTATCCAAAATGGTTTGCATCATCTTAACCAAAGTGGTTTAGGCTACTATAACTTAGTTGGTATGGTGCAACCGGTTTCCCAATTGAATAGAGTTATTGTAATGTATCTGGTTTTACAGTGAGCTTCATCGTCTGAGGTTTAGAGGGTACTGTTTGCTTATACATAAGAAAAATTACGTCAAATCAATCAATAGTTATATTTTATTATAGTTAGTACCTATTGTATTCAAACTACTTGAACACAGTTTGGCCTTAATTACATTTTTATGCCTAATTTAAAAAGAGTATTCTCCGATGTCTTGGGGCAAAATAAAATGAGACAGATAATTAATTAAATTAAAATGTTTATCTTTTATCTTTATATTTAAATCTAGTCCTACAACTAACTATGAAGGTATCCTAGTTCCATCTTGAGAGAACAAAAGCATTTAAGAATCATAATATCACCCACACTTAGATGTGACACATCAAACCTAACATTTACTTCACACATACATTTCAAATACTGAAAAGAGGGTAGTACAATTCTAGTCATTTTCAGGTATGGTTCAAATATAATACTTTGTACCTTTTATGTATTTTTAATTATCCAAAATATATCATCAGAAAAAAAATACATCTCCTGTTTATGTTAGCAGAGCTGTGACTCATTATTTTTCGCTGTGTGTGTTATTACTGAACACGTGTCATGGGACCACAGCTGTAAATTAGCACACATATTCATTCTGACTTAATTCACACCTGTCAGTCAACAGGCACAATCCCTCATTAAATAAAATATACTCATGCATGAAGTGAGAACACCAGACATTTCTCTTATATTGTAGAAGACGGAATCTCATTTCCCCCGACCCTGTGTAACTGAAGGACTGAGCAAATCTAATTACTTTGTTGTGACTGGAGCAAAAAAAAAACAAAAAAAAAACAGATTATTTCTCTGTGATGGTTTATAAAGAACCCAAACAGAGAAAGTGTCCAGCCGGTGGCATCAAAATGGGCAAAGAAACTTTCTGTTAAGAAAGATTATACAACTTTTAAAGCAATTCAGTCTGGAGTATTAGACGGGAAGAGATAAACTTTGATTGGTGCCAGTGAAGTTGAGGAAAGTGGTGCAACACTTATAGTGAGAGCAAGAACGCCGTTATTCACAGTGCCTTTTTAAGGTCATAGAGGTACAACAACAACTACTGCTACTGTCTTATATGATTACTACTACCTCTAGAACGGGGGTAATTTAGTCTCAGGCCGGATTTAATCATGTCTGACACCTCTGGTCTAGAATCTCTACTATTACTACAGATGAAATAGTACTAGCAAAAGCACTGTTAAATCTATCACTGTGTTCACTGTCACACAACACGTTTGATAAAGGTCACCCAAATGTCAACATTAAATTTATGGGCTGTCCAGTTGAGTTTGTCAGGGAGCACCTCCATTTAGGATTCTGGATAACAAGTGATCTCAAATTTGATAAACAAGTCGATTATGCATGTAGGAAGGTGGCATCCCAAGTATTTCTTCTTCGTAGACTTTCCCTCCACGTTAGCGACAAGAGTGTATTAACGAGGCTATACAAATGTTATATCCTGCCTCACTTCGAGTACGCCTCACCTGTTTGGGCCACTCTGAATGTCACACAAAGCAATCGCTTGGAAAAACTCCAACGCCGAGCCATTAGGATTATACAGCACTATCCTTACACACAACCAGTCACAGATGGGGACTATGACCAACTGAAAGTAGCTCCATTGAAACACAGAAAAAACTTTGCCTTAATGTGCTATGGATACAAGCTGCTGCATGGACTACTTCCACAGGCTCTGGGCTCCTTGTGTCCAACAACAAAAAGAACCACTATCCAAACACGAAACAAAACTCTCATCCAGCCTGACATAGTGTATCCCACCAGCCGAGCACTGGACCGCTCCCCGTTCTTGTTTGCGATGAAACTTCTGAATAATGTG